>JASDQU010210958.1:9341-21712 GCA_032191745.1 Picea mariana | reverse complement strand
GGTTAATGGAATCATGGCACCATGGGATGAAACCTCATACATAACTTGTGATGCCTCAAGAAGGGAACTTTTACAGATGGAAAAGGAAAATGTTTCTAATAAAGATGTCGAGGAAACGATGAATCATATAAAAGAATTATTTCAAAAATATGTCGAAGAACTAGCCCTTGAGGATGAAGAAATGATTGAAGGAAAAATATATGAATAAATTCACCAAGAATATCTCGATGAATATCCAGACGAGACATTTGATGAAGATGAAGTGTTCATATCTACCCTTCCATTTGATGAAGACATACATACCTTTGTTCCTCCTGCACATCAAGAAGAGAACACAAGGTGTTGCAATCCTTTTGAAGATCTTGATGACACTTTATTGCATGACTTTGGAAATGAAGAATTATTAGAGGAACCCTTGGATGTAGCAGATCATTTTTGGAAAAAACAAACAAATCATCCTGTGGTAAGGATCAAGCCCCTCATGATGAAGAGGTGATGGAGGGGCATGTCCATAAAGAGAAAGAAGAATCCTGACGAATTGCAACATGTTGAGACATTGTTATCTTTGCTCCCTCTTGATGAAGGTGAGGTTGTCCAACCTTGCTCTCTTCATGTGCATGAAGTTAAAGAGGCAATTAGTCCCAATAGTGAATAAATTGAAGATCTAGTTGAATCCACCCTGGGCTCTGCTCTTCCTGCACACAAAGATGAAGAGATGATCATTTTTAGTCGCACTGATGGTCTTGTGAAAGAAACCATGGATATCGTTGATGATAATATAGACACTTTCATACAGATTGGGAGACATACATGGGATTCTAGTCATTTCATTTTTTATAGAGACCCCATTTACGACATTGAGGGTAGCGCTCAAGAAAAGGGGTTTGATTTTTCATCTTCAGGAGATTGGTATTCATGCATATATGATTCAGATGTTTGGAATCCTGATGGTGATATGGTTATAGATTTTTTCCATCCATTTGAGGATGATCTATCACATAATTTTCAGAGTGATTTTCAGTCATCCTTTTGGATTTTTGATACAAATCCTTTTGGGGATGCAAACTCGTTCTATGAGGACTTTCAACCAACTTCATCCTCACTTCTAGATGAACACTAGGACGTGGCCATCTCAGAGGAATCAAAGGATCACTCTACAAAGAGAAAGGGTTTGCATATGAAGAGGCAACGTTTTTTCAGTACTGAGTTGGTCCCTTACCTCATTTCTTGTTCTCAGAGAAATCATGGGGTCTTATTGGGATATTTTATGTTTTCTCGGTATTTAAAAATAAGTGATCATGATGGGGATGAAGATGAGCCATCGTCTACATATAGCATCCCTCTTCAAATATGGATTGACTAGGCTTGTGGTTGCATTTTGAGGTAAGATGATCAGGCTGATGGTTTCTATTTCGAGTTGGATTTCCTCCTTCCCACCCATCTCCATGAGTTTCATTTTACAATTGATTATATATCTATTTATGCTCATGATCATTTTTTGTTGGACTTATATTTGTTATTTCACATGATTAAGCACAAAGGGAGATACTTTGATGAGATGATCAACCAATTGCATTGGTTGTATGACTTCAGCTGACATCATCTATCTCCTGATCTTCAGGGCCCCAAGGCCCCATGTAAGTAGGTAGTTCATATTTCTTTCCTTGAATTTGAATATTGATGTTAGTTTAGATGCATTTCATATTTCATTTTTCTCTACTTGCATATTGATTTCATGCTTAGTTTAATTTTTTTTGAAAAAATGCTAAAATTTTCTTTTAGATTAGTTTCATTTTTGGTTTTGATGTATATGGATAAAGGGTGATAGAACCACCCTAGATTTTACAGTGTTTTGTTTCAGTGTAGGAACATCTATACCATGAGATGTTGCAATTATCATGCACTTTATGACGAGCAAATGTCCCCAAGTAGGAGCCAGATATTATCCCCATTTTGTGGGATAACTAAGGAGATGATGTCTCGAGGCCCTCAGGTTGCAGACATGGAGTCTCGAGAGACAACTTGACCAACAATGTCCACTTGCACAGATGGAGACCCACCTCGCCACCACAACTCTAAGTTGATGTTGAAGGTATCCATCACATCAGCTGACCTATGGATGACATTGGGTCTTACTCCATGAGGTACAAGTCAAGTATTATTGTGAGTGTCATTTCAATATTTGAGGCATTTAAGTTTGTTACATCTATTACTTCTTTTGATTATGTGACATTTTCTTGGACATTGTGCTCTTTTCCTTGTTTCACCAGGTTGACATTGCACCCTAGTAAGTGGGTCACCCTTAGGGATATGTATTCTATTGGGAGGTCCTTTTGATGAGTCATCGTGCCATTACCGACCATACTTGTCACTTTCCACACTTCATCTTGTCATCTCCTCACCTTTTGGGTTTTTTGGGTGTACTGAACTAAGAAGGGGTTGTCCCTCACTTCATGGGAATAAGGGGATGAAGGCCTAGAGGCTTGTGGGTGGAAAAAGATAAAATCCTGATTATGAACCTTCTAGATGCTCTCCCAAATAGGTCTTAAGAGCAATGAAAATATTCTCCTAAAAAATAAAAGATCTACAAAAGAAAATTAACATTATATAAATGTTCCCACTTGTTGAGGTCTGTACACTCATGCATTGTCCTTTTCTTTCCTTGCATATGGCACTCTGTGTACCTCTAGCTTCAAGTGGCCTTGTCATACTGCCCCCCAAGTTAATCAATTCCCCAATAGGGAGTACCTAAGGTTTTGGATTATTAATTAATCAATGGCAATGAATGAGCTTGGAAAAAGTATGCATTGAAAATGAAGGTGCAACACACCCTCTACAAAGGCACCCATAAGTGAGACACTACAAGCCCTTGTATGTCATGAACCCCATGCAAAAAATTATTCCCCTCATCCATAACACATCATAAACATGACTTAGAGGGAGGTCCCCTTGGGAAACACCCCTAAACTTGAGATATGATTCACCCAATAGGTCGTTTTGTCAACCCTCCCATACTCAAACTTGGTAAATTGCATAGGGTATTTGAGCATTAGTTTATTTTGATGAGGTGGTTTGGATGTACATGCTTGAATGGATCTTTTATTGATTTTATTTTCTCATCATGATGCTTTGACTTGATATCCTTGGAGGGCATATCCATTTGTCTTTGCAGGACCCCGTTGGTAGACATATTTGGAGGAACAAGTCTAGCTTGGGCTTCCATGGGGCTTGAAGCCCACATGTTGGATGTTAAGGGCCCAGATGCCGGATCACCGAAAAATGCCTTTGGAGGCTTAAATTTCATCATGGAGGACCTAATATAGACCCTACCACCCAAACGTTTTGATTGAAGGAGGAAAAACACCACTTTCTTGAGGCTTGATGCCATAGAGGGGCTAGGGTTTGGTGGTGATGAAGTTGCTACTTGACACTTGGCATGATTTGGTGGGAGGATACTCGAGGATGATATAGAGCATGAGAGGGAGGATTGATGAGCCCCCAAAACCTCAACCTTCCAGTCCAACGACTTTCTTAAAGGGTCAAATCGTCACCCTTAGAGGGGTGACGTCATTTTAGGGTTTTTATTGTGCATTGTTTTAAGATTTAAATTTGAATTAACGATGAATTATTTGTGTAAAGGGGAAAAATAAGGGTTTCCCCCCTCTTATTTTGTGTTTACCCTATCTTATGTGGAAAAACTATGTTTAAGACATTTTGTATAAATAGAGATCATTTGAATCTCATTTAAGATCATAACTCTCCCTTTGTGAGAAGTACTTGGCTGAAATTTTCTCTATACTTGAGGATTCTTGGTGTTTATCTCTCTTGAAAATGATTTTTGGTGCATATGTTAATGAATAGATGAGATAAGGTGGTGAAAACCTCTTGAAGGTTTGCTTTCTTTCTATTGGATGGTAATTTGCTTGGTGAACTAGGGTTTGATCTCTCTCTTTCTTGGAATTGGTAAGGAAAACTCTACATTTGTTAGCTATTTATTTCTGTTTCTTAGTTATTATTGGTTGAAACACTAGGAGGAGTATGTTGGATACACCCTCCACTAATATTCATCTAATTTTCTAAGTTTACAAGTCATTTTGCAATGGTGGCTAGGAGGAATATGAGTGTGTATACCCTCCTAGATTTTACCCTAGTTTGATTAGAATAACCTAGGGAGTAAGAGGATTTACACCCCTAGGGATATTGCTGATCCAATTTGTGTTTAAAGACTCCATTCACCCAAATATTAAAGGCACTAATCTGAATTTTGCATTGGAGATATAAAATACTTGCCTCGGTAAACATGAAAAATCATTCTTTTGAGATTGTCTAATTTGGAATCAATTCTATGCTTTATATGCTTGGTTGAGCCACTAGGGCCTCTCAATTTGCTAAGTTTTTATTGATTCTATTATAAAATTTCATCTACAGCCATTAGGGATGAAAAACCCTAAATAAAATCTTCAAATAACTCCTAACTCAACCATGAAAAATTGCTAGAAGTTTGCCCTTATTTTCTCCTAACCCTAGCACACTTTTTGGGTGGATTACTTGTGATTTTTGGTGGCTGATTTCTCTGCTGTAATAAATTGTTTGTTACATCCATAAGGATTATAATTACTTCTATAGAGCTTTTTTACAATATCCTTATATTTTTTCTAAAGGTTTATGCTATCTTCTTGAGATAAACTAGTCAATTTGCTAGCCTGTCTCTTGTACCTTTCAATAAGCTTTGAGCAACTTTATTTTGCAGCTGTCACTATCATTTTGTTTCTGATATACAACATTGTTTACTTGTGCAATTAGGTAAAATAAACTTAACTTTCTTGTCCACCTAACATTATATGCATAYACTTGGTTTGTTCTTGTGTCTTGGGCAGGTACATCACTCTTTATAGGCATTCTTACCTCCTTGAAACCTTTGTCTACCACCAAGACTTTTCATAAATCCATTYCACACTTATTATATTGAMCTATAGGGGATACACTTCCATCATCTCAATTTTTGTCTGATTTCCCCCTAGGGTCACTTGGGATTCTCCCATTGAGGTGASCACCTCACCTCTAAAGTGACRAGAATACTTGCCTAAGGTGACAATGGGTAGGTGTTCTCTTAGTTTTCGCCATTTTGTGGTTGGGTCTGGATTTTCCAAAAATATAGCTTGTACGATAACAAGRTTCTCATGGACCATAAACTGAAAAAGATACTTGGAAGACAAACAAAAATATTTAAGGGTCAGCCATAGGTTTCACTGGTTGCTAGGAACCAAAAAGGAAAAATGACAATTGAATGAAGAAGAAAAATGGTGAAGGTAAGAACAAGGTTGCTACTTGACTTACTGCGATGGAAATTTTGAACCCTTTGAATGCCTTTTACATCTTCTTTTATGTTAGCACTCTGTAATTCCCAGAGGTTGTTAAGGGCAGAAGAAATTAACAGAGGTAACTTACCAAAACCACTTTTGAAACTGGGATCTAGCCCTGCCAGTTTTAGAGAGGGATCTCTCTATATGATTTAGATCTATTTGAGTTTTATATATTAGGCTAGTTGTAATAATCTAAGTCAGTTGTTTTTTTTATGAAGATTGGTTGAAGTATTGCATTAAACATCCATTGGGCTATGGGGTTTGTGTTAAATATTAAGATCATATTACAACTTTTATAAGATTTCTTCAGAGGGCAAGATAGTAAGAATGTTGGATCTATTAAGATCAAATGTGGTGGAAAGATAGAACATGTGACAAAATTYAACTAAGCAAAGAAGCAATTAAGAATATCTTCACTTAATGTYAGATGAAATAACATGCAGATCGCTAAAGACCAGAAACAGAGTGCATGACAAAAATTATGTTCATTAACTTTCTTTAAATGATTAGAAACAAAAAACAATATGATTTACAGAGCAAGATAAACATTAACAAAGAAAGATAAACATCACCAACATCCAAATGAAAGAATCCTATGAATAACCTTTTAATTACTTGTCAATCTTCTAAAAAAGATTACAAAGATAGCTTCCWGGGTGAAAAAATCAACCCTCAATACTTCTAAGTGAGAAGTATTTATATAATAGTTACATCTGATCCTGTCATTAATGAATAGGATGTGGTGGAGAAAAAATCTAACTAACTAGATTACAAATTACAAAATAATAGGACTCTTGATGATCTATTCGAATCCTTGGTGCTGATTCTGAGGAAAGTAGTTGGTGATTAATTGCTTTGACTTGACTGTTCCTCATGCTGACTCGGATGTTCACATCAACTCTACTCGAGCAAAGCACATAGGTCTTCCCATCTCTTTTGACTAGGGATGGAAACCTTGAGCAACCTCCTGTATGTTTCATCCATCTCAGTGTACTTGAAAAAGGTGGGCTTTGTGATGAAAATGTATTTTATTTCATGTTGGATGCTCAGGTCCAGCTGTAGAGTTTCCAATAAAGCCTTGCCAGTTATGCTCCCTTGTATGCCTACAAATTTAGAACCATCTTTCGCTACTGTGAGGATCTTCTATTTGTAGTCTGACATAGTAATAAGCTTATCGTTGATCACAAGTAAACCTGGAAGACCCTTCTTGTGCAGTGAATCAACATTTCTAAAAAATCTCTGCACTCCAATGTCCATTGTTTGGGCCTTCTCCTCCAATTGCAACATCAATCCTTTCTTGATCAAAAAATTCTTGACCTCAAGGATTGTCTGTATCTTGTCCAATTTCCAATGCCTCCATCTCTTCTTTGGTCTTGGAGTTCAAGAACTTTATGATTTCAGTGGCCTCTATAGGCCTCTCTCCCAATTCTTCCCTTATCTTGTCAATGGCTTGTATAGCTCTCTATACCATTTCATGCTATTCAAACACAATTTTTATGAGTTGAAAAATCTCTGTCATTGACTTGTTGATGTCCATCCATATGTTTTCCTTAGCTTCTGACAGTGTTTTGTCCATGACTGTCTCCTTCTACAACTTCTGTATTTCCTGAGTGAGTCTCTATGACTTGTGCATCTCTGTGTTGTAACTGGACTGGAACATGGATTTCAGTTTCTAGAGGTTTTTGATCTCTTCTTGTAGTCTTCTAATTTATTCTCCTTGCAAACTCATGTCCTCCATTGACTTTGCCAATTTCTCAGAAGCATATGAAATTGTCATTGGGATGGCCGAAGGAATGTCTGTTGTAGTTGTTGTTGATGTTGTACTGATTCCTATGAGAGGGACCACCTCTAGTGGGATGACAGTCATTGGCACACTCTGTTCCTTCTCTTTGACCAACTTATCTAGCTCGACCTCCATTTCCTTAATCTGGGCATTCTGCTCCATTATCAGTTTTAACATTTCCTCTTTGTGGCCTTCACTCTCAACTATTTCCTTTGTTTGTGAATCTTCAGTGGATGGGAGTTTCAGTTGTTTCATCAAAGATTCTATGTCAACATTTTTATTCTTTAGTAGTTCCTCGACTGCTTTAACATTTGATGGATTATATCCAATTTTCAATACCAGCTCCTCCAGAGATTTGATCTTGTTATCCTTGGCTAGAGAAGATATCTTTTCCAACTTCAACTGAGACTAAACATTGTTTAAAGAGACCCACAATTTTGCAACATTCATGGAGGTATTTTCCAGGGTGGAGAAAATCATCTCCCTAGTTTGTCTGTGCATATCCATTTGGTCAGATGGATGCACCTCTTTTACATCAAATTCAAAAGTTGCCCTCTTGTAATCAGAAATTGCCTTGGGGTGAGGAACCTGTGCTTGCAAGAACGCCATGTGAATCCTTCCTTTCTCTATGCCAAAGCAAGATAGTAACCTTTGATGTTCTTTTGAAGTCTGCTTCCAAAATTGTGCATAGGTGTTGTTGGTTACGAACTTATTCTTCTTTTTGATCAAGTTATACTTTTAAAATATGTTGATTCCTGTAGGCTCTTGTGAGGATTTAGTTGAAAATGTGGTATCTATTTGTTTCCTGGATGAGGAAGTGGACATTATTTTCTGGCTACCTGAGAAGAGTGATGAGTGTGGTCCCTCCATAACTTTGGTGGACTGATTTTCTTCTTCTCTGTACTTGTCAGGTGTATGACTGGTCTTGGGCCTCTTCCTGTAGACTTGGAAATCTTCTGCTGAGACTTCTGTGACTGAAGGAGAGAATTATTTCCTTGATATTTTATCTTCTTGTACTTGTGGAGTGCTAGTATGTGAAATGCTGGCAGGTGAAGGGTGAAGGCTGTTGTTCAGTGTCTAGCAGAGTATTTTCCTCCCACTCTGTCTAGTTCATGAATCTTTCAATATTAGGTTTGGGCACATGCACATAGGGAGAAATATTGTTTTTAATCCTAGTTTCTACAATAATGCCACAAGGGTCATAGTGCCATGGGAAGCTCAGTTTGAACTTCATTCCTTTAAAATATTATTGGCTTCTTTCCCTGCAACTATGTTGTTGAAAATGAAAGAACCTATCCGACCTTTGATCCTGAGCCGCTACTTCTTCTTGAATGCCACAAAATGAATATCATCAGAATTAATCATCTGTTTGATGTATTCCAATGYGAATATTCTGACAGGAAAGTACTTTTGCAGATTATAGGGAGATAATTCACACCCATAGACCCTGATCTCTATATGGTCCTGGTAAAGGTACCAGTCCCCTCTTTTGGCTAGGTCTGACAGGTGTATGATCCTCTAGACTTTCTCCTTTTCTCTTGGTTCTGTTATGTTGCTAATAATGCATACCACTAGATAGTAAAACTGGTCAATGAACTATTTGAAGTTAAACTAAGATGAGTTCTTCCTCACAATCGATGTCCAAGAGGTCAAAGGTTGAGGATTACCATCTTGATCCAACTTCTGGAGGGAGAAGGATAATTTGTCTGCTTGGAAGATGAGGAACATGTACACCAATATTGAAGAATACCTGAACATACCTTCTGTGGAAAACTTGAAGAGCTATTCATGGATGTTATCAGCCAGAAATTGGTTGTAGTCAAACTGTGTAGTATCCTTTTCCTTAGTGGAGAAAATGGATAGAAAACCCATAATGGGTTCATCTACCCATTCATCAGAATAGTAACCTAGCAGGCAACATAGGGATGAGATGATTTGATTGCATTTGACTGAGAAGATGGAAGAATCATATGGGGGGTTATTCTTGGGTAATTGAGAATTTTTAGGTAGGAAGAGTTCAAATATTTGATCTCTCTGCAGGAAAGACAGTTTCTGGTAGAGCTCAGTCAACATTTCAATGGAGAAGGGGGAGGCATAATCATTTATGGGTATCTGCAGTATTTGATTTATCGTTTCAGGGGTGATGGTGAAAAGGGTTTCTCTAGACGAAGAGACAATGGCCCTTTGGCTGGGAAGAGAGTGAGCTTGGGATTTCAGGGAAAATTTGAGGAAATGGTATGTCCGGGGAAAAAGGTATAGTGGGAGATTAGATTCCCAGAGTTTGATCTCGCTGCTATGATCCAAAAAATATCTTTGAGCCAGAAGTGTAATTCGAAGAAGTCAAATTCACACTTTGGCTCTGCAATTAAATAATCTTTATCGGCCAAGGGTATGCGATCCAGGCCGACAGGATGAGGGAGGAAAGGATTTTCTTCAGTTTCGGTGGCTTTGGACTTGGGCGCCATGATCAAACTGATACCTGCAAATGGAAAAAGGTTTAGTTTTTGGTTACCAGGTGTAATGGCGCTTATTGACCGTGAGCTTGGTGGTGGTTAGCTAGAAAATGGGAAACATTGGCATCTCTTGTGTCTGGATCGATGAACAATGCATGAATGGCGAAATAACGAAGTTAAATGGTGGAACATGGTGTCCATTATGGAGCAGATGGTGAGTTGGATGGGTAACGGTCATGTACGACGACATTGATTTGACAATGGGCATATAGGTGTGAGGTGCTAAACATTGAATGGCCAATAGGTGGAAGGGATGTGACGAGAGACAGGTGAGTGGAGTGTGACGTGTAGGCAGGGTAGTGGAGTGTGGCGGTGAAGTGCGAAGGTGGTATGGATGAGTGGTTTGGCGGTTTACTTAGGGGGGGGGGTAGGCGGTAAGAGGGAATGAGCGAGGGGGGTTCGAGTAAACATGAACTTGACATGTTATGAGGGGCCCGCGCCTGGAAAACAACCAACTCAGACCCCCCCCACCGTTAAAGGCAGAAAGGTCGGGGGGTCTGATATTCATTGCTGACCATAGATCTGAGTGCACTTTGATCAACCACTGAGATTAGTGCACCTTTTAGCCGCAACGCGCCAAAGGTGTCACATCCCGATAAACTTGGGATAAACAACATGTTGTGGGTATTTGTAGTTCCCCTTTCTTTATTTTGTCACCAAGGGGTAAAAAATACATCATTTTAACTCAAACCAAAAGCATTTGATCAACTTTTAATCAATATTTTATTGAAACAAAACATACTAACCTATCTCCTAATCTAAGTACCTAACACATTAAACTAGATTAAACTGTTGGGTTAACAATTATTTTAACCTAAGACATTTGGCTAAGTTTAGACTGTTTAGCCAAATTTATTCACTATCCTATCTAATTAGGCTAAAATTAAACTGTTTAGCCCAATTTATTCACTATTCTATTTGCATAAATTTAAAGGACTTGATCATGGTTAGACAATATGAATCAAACCAATCTTATTCCATGGGGTTTTATATTTTTTCTCTTTTGTCTTTTTATCTTTTTATACCCTCTCTTGATTTTTTATATTTTTGATTTTTCTTTCTTTTCTTTTCTTTTTCTTTTGTAAATCATTTGCAGAATAAAATATTATTTACAACAAAAATACAACTAGAGGAAGAGATTCTAATCACCAGGTGATTCCTATGAAACATAGGGTTATAACAATAAGACCTATGTGCTTTTCTCGAGTAGAGGTGATGTGGACATTCGAGTCAGCATGAGGAACAATCAATTCAAAGTGATGAATCACCAACTACTTTCCTCAGAATCAACACTAAGGATTTGAACAGATAATCAAGTGTCCTATTATTTTGTAATTTGTAATCTAGTTACTTAGATTTTTTCTCCACCATATCCTAGTCATTAATGATAGGATTAGATGTAATTATTGTATAAATACTTCTCACTTAGAAGTATTGAGGGTTGATTTTTGTGCCCAGGAAGCTATCTTTGTAATCTTTTTAAGAAGATCGACCAGTAATAAAAATGCTATTCACATGATTCTGTCATTTGGATGTTGGTGATGTTTATCTTGCTCTTTTAATGTTCATCTTAATCTGTAAATCATATTGTTTTATGTTTCTAATCATTTAAAGAAATTTAATGAACATAATTTGCCTCGTGCACTCTGTTTCTGGTCTTTAGCGATCTGCATGTTATTTCATCTGACATTAAGTGGATAAATTCTTAATTGGTTCTTTTCTTAGTCGAATCTCTCACCTGTTCTATCTTTCCACCACATTTAATATTAATAGATCCAACATTCTTACTATCTCGCCCTGTGAAGAAATCTTATAAAAGCTGTAATCCGATCTTAATCTTTAACACATACCCCATAGCCCAATGGATGTTTAATGCAATACTTCAGCCAATATTCATAAACAAAACAAAAAAATCGGATTATTACAACTAGCCTAATATCTAAAAATCAAACAGATCTAAATCATACAGAGAAATCCCTCTCTGAAAATGGTAGGGCTAGATCCCAGTTTCAAAAGTGGTTTTGGTAAGTTACCTCTGTTAATTTATTCCGCCCTTAACAACCTCTGGGAATTATAGAGTGCTAACATTTTGTAGTCTTATCTTCATCTTCTTGAAACTTATTTTTAGTTAAGGTTTTATGTGTCCCTTTGTAAATTTGAACTCTGAAATTCATGACACCCTCTGGGACCTAGTTTATAAGTTTATGAATTTCTTTTAATAAATGATTTTCCAAAAATAACTTGTTTCCAAGCCAAAAAATAGTCCTAAATATAATTTAATTTTTAGGGTATGAAAACTAATATTTTATCCTTTGAGATCACTTTCAATTTGTTCTTCATCTCGTTACCTTTCCAACAAGCTCTCATTTTCTCAAATAGGATGTCAGGATCAAAAGTTATGAGCTCTGGAAGATGGAGACTCAACCACCGTTGATCTGTCCTCATGAAATATGGGCTTTCGATTTGCAAATTTGAATTTATTTATCCCACATGCATTGTGGGAGTGTTTGCATGACATCTTTACAAAGAAATGTTGTCTCCATTTTATTTGTGAATGAAGTAGAGAGAACCATAGAATTCCATGTAGCTTGTGCACATAGTATCTTTTGACCGCCACATCATCACCCGATCATCATGCCAAGTCACTATCGAATCATCTCTATCCATGCATGTGTCACTTGAGGTAAGGTCCACTTCACTTCCTACCATGTG
>JASDQU010210956.1:0-18698 GCA_032191745.1 Picea mariana | reverse complement strand
TTTATTATCTAGCATGAGAATAAAGACTTTTTATTTTATTTATTGTTGTTTAATACAAGTCATTTATATTTAGTTTTATTTTAATATTTTCCCAAAATATCTAGATAAGGGAGGTGTATGAATAATGATGAGGTGGTTGAGGAAACTTGGGGAAGTGTGTAAGGAAATTTGATAAATAGGGAGAAGAAGTAGAGAGGAAGGAGGATGGAGATGTTGGGAGCATGATGAGAGGTTGTGACATTCTTGGAAGAGATGATTCTTGTGATAGTTTCCTTTGAGCATTTGTGCTTTGCTATTCTTGGAGTCACGGGCACGGAGGGCCAAGAAACCGAAAGGTTTCTTGGAGCTAGGAAGCTGGCTAGGCTCCTAGTTGGCAGGGAGGATTCCGTTGTTTCACTCTGGGCAAGCGAGAAAAGAATGCTTGGAAGCGTCCAGGACTACAATACAACCGGTGAGCTTAGACAAGCTAAGGAGGAGGTATTTTTTAGTGATATTTTGTTATTGATGTTTTGAGTATACTGATGTTTTAAGTTCTTAAATCTTAAATTTAGCCTACTACTTATTTCATCATGTTATTAGATTTATCATTGAGAAGATGTAGAAGAAATGTGTAAATAAAAATCAATGAAATAATGCTAAAATGAAGTTGTTATTGTGTATGTATTTAAAATGATTATTTTCTTAGCATCTTGTACTTGGGTGCTACAAATATGCTGAAGTCGACATGAAAAGACTCATCAAAGGAGGGCCTTGATGTATCCCCCATCAAGGACATCAAACTGACACAGAGATGTAAATTGGTGGATCAAATGAACATGGACTGACATGGGTATTGAAATAGGAAATTTGTGATGGTTGACTCTTGAGGAAGATACTTCCCTTGAACACTGAGGCAGAACAACAAAAACATGACATGGACCAAAACACGATGATGTAGTGGACATTGTGACTTGTCGGGTGACCCAAAGGAGTAAATAAAATCAGAGGATTGGTTCAGTGTAGAGGTTCAGCGGATTAAAATGTATGAAAAGACAAAGTGTCATGTTCAAGGGCAACCGTAAGAGTGACTTGTGATGTTTTCAAAAACTGCTTGGCTTGCTTCCTTCAATTCCCCCCCCTATCCAGATAGACAAGTACCTCTTTTTATTTTAACGAGCTCGATGAGGATAACACATGCTCGATATAACTCACCTTCGATAAGTCTCTCTTCCTTTGTTTAACGAACTAGAAGAATTAAGGGTTTGGTCCCGTACGGGCCCTTCAATGTATATATTTTTAACAAGTCCAGAGAAGGTAAACTCCACGATTTTTCATGTTTAGAGAGTCTAAAAAAAACTTAAAGACGACTCCATTGTTGTCCTTTTTCATAATGTTAGTCTCACGAGGCCGAAAAAGAGATAAATTATCACTCAAAAGATGCCCTTTCAAACCTTTTAACGAGTGGGAAAGGAAGCAAAATCACTCGGCAATATTTTCATGTTTAGAGAGTCTGAAAAGAGCTTAAAGACGACTCCAGGGGGTTCCTTTTTCTTGTATCCTTTACAAGTCCGAAAAACTGACAAAATTATACTCGGTTACATTCTTAGGTATTTTCGAGTGTGAGAAAGAACAAAGACTAAGCTCGGTATTGGTTTCATTTTTACACAAGCTTGAAACGAAATTAAACTATGCATGTAAATTCCCAACGTAATTTCCAAAGGTTGGGATACCCATGGATGGTTGGTACTATGCCCCCAGCTTGAAAATCTAGCGGCGTAAATCCAAAATGATAATCAAAGGTTGGAGACATGCCCCTCCAAGATTCAATTCATTCACCGAGTTTGAGGTTGTCACTAATTTCTATACTAGATGGAGAAAAAGGATAAGGGTGGATGAAATGAAGGTTCAAATACGAGACCTAAAAAAAGACTCGACTTGGTATGAGAGGTGATTGTTTCATTTTTTAACGAGCTTGACATAGTAAAAGAATTATGCTCAAGTATCTGGGTTCAATCCCCATATTTTTGTTTCATTTTTTAACGAGCTTGCCATAGAGAGGAAAACTATACTCAAGACCTTTGTTTCATTTTTTAACAAACTTTCCACAGAGAACAAAAATATGCTCGTAGCTTCTATTTTATTTTTTAACGATCTTTCCATAGAGAGGAGAACTATGCTCGTGACCTCAGGTTAATCATGGATTCCAAGAGGAGAATTCTCTGGAAGGAATACATTTTAAGGGACAAACATCAATCATGGATTCCAATAGATCTTCGCTAGATGGAAGAAAAGCACTCTAGAAGAATACATATCGACGACCTCGATAAGGGTAGGGAGATCTAGCTCTAATAGCCCTATCAAAGAGATCACCATGTCAATTGTTGGATCTAAGTCATCTTCATCGGCAACATAAGGAATGGGAGATAAAACCACATAATTGACCGTTTAGGGAGTTCATTGGGTTGGTAATCAAGTTACGAACAACGCATGAAAGTTGTTGAATAACCAGAATTCTTCCATCGTGAGGGAAATATATCACATGAGAAAAAGTGGACACAATAGCTTTCATGGAATAGACATAATCTCACCCAAGGACTAAATCGAAATCCAAGGGGTCCTAGACTACCATAACATCAATAAAGACAGTTTTCCCTCCCAAAGTTATAGGAAACCGAGGAAGGAATCCTAAAGGGTGATTGGTTATTCTTTTAAAAGAAAACAGAGTCTGGGTAACCGACACAAGGTGAGGATAACCCAAATATTTCCAAGCAATAGAGGACAAAATACTAATGGATGAACCTTCATCTATCAGTGCATGAGGAGCGCCCCAACCACAAACCTGTATTGTAATCTTGAAAGGAATGTGAGAGGGAAGATGAGGTCCAGTTAGCACACCCTAATAGAAAAGGATGGCCTCATTAATTGGAGGGGGTTTTGTGGGAGAAGGAGGAATTCCCTCGAGCACAGTAGATTCTATATCAACGAGAAAAATGTGGGCAGAATCGGGTTTACTCTCTAACGGGAGAGTAGGATCAATTGATAACAACATCAAATCAACCACTTGGGTTTCATTCTCCAAGGGGAGAATTGGGTCAACAGGTGGAAACAAATCGATCGCTTGGGTTGCACTCTCTAATGGGAGAGTGGGATTGACCAAAGATGGGATTGGATCAACCACTTTTTCAACTGGTTCAACTAAGGATGTGACCACGTTGGCAAAATTATCAACCAAACTGACCGATGAAGGGACCATAGCAACCACTTTGGCACTCGTTAGAGGAGGAGTGGGACTAACCACATTGGAACTCTTTAGATGAAGGGTGGGACTAACCAATGACAAGACTGGGTCAGTCACTTGGCTTTCACTTTTTCGATGAAAAGTGGGGTTGATTGATGATGGAATTGGATGAACTACTTTGGTTAGTGGTTCAACCGAGGATGAAACTAGATTGACCACATGATCAACCAGACTGATCAGGGATGGAACTGGATTGACCAGTCCATCAACTAACGATGGGTTGGGGGAAATATTATGATAACCAATTGGAAGTTGAAAATTTTCCAAAAGATAAGAATCCTCATCCATATGAGGACAAAGGTGAGAATAATGACCACCTTTGCATAACATACAAGGAAATTTGACAGTTGTCTTATTCTTACCAACCTTAACGTCACTAGTTGATGGGGCGTCACCAACATGTCTAGCAAAGGCCAATGATGTGGAGAACCACATTTCTAAGACCTTGTGAATACCAGGGGAATCCCTCAGAAAATGGTCACCCTTACAAACAGTGCAAGGGAATTTGGGTTTCGGATTCTTCGTTCTAATCTTGCCGACCTCATCAACACTCCTAGTATGATTAATAGTAGCTGGTTTCCTGGATCCAACATCTGATATGGTTGGAGGCTTGGTCCTTTTTAGGTTCTTCTTCTTCTTCTCTTTTCATTTCTTCTTCTTCTTATCAACCTAGCTACTTACTTTAGATATTTCACTAGGTGAAGAAGGAGAAAGGGAAGGAGACTTAATGGGTGAAGAGGGAGAAAATTCAACATGAGGTTGATGTGTGGGTGGTGTACTTACATATGAAGAATAAGGTGCACTTGAAGCACTGGGAATATTCGAGATCACCGGAGTGGGGAACAACCAAACCGGTAATCTGATGGTGAGTCCCGGAAGACTCAGTGTGGCAATGTATAGAGGACCAATGTATCCAAAATAAGGAAAGGTGAAAGGTTCCCCGGGACAAGGGGTTCCTCCATTTGTACTCCCAGGATTTGATGCCAATAACATTGACTCAACCTAAGGTCCACTAAGTAAAACAAACAACACACACTATGAATTTGAGAAGCAAACAATCAAACAAAAGTTCCCACAATGAAACCACTAGTTGGTGATGAAATTCAGCGTCGTGATATCAATATAGGAAGAGGTAGGGATAGAGTGGGTAGATAAGATACATTGGTGACCTACTTAACATACTTACGCCTTGGTGCAAGCTTCCACGTAGTAATTGTGGATTTACCCTCCGAGGAGCCCGATTGAGTTTGACCAACATCTGTTCCAGGTACAATGAGACTTCCCTTCATCATCACCTTGTGTAAAGACCCTAAATATTATGGCTACTAAGGACACCAACTCATAGTCAACCCCTGGGTGGGTATAGTCGACAGTCCAGTCTGAACATATGGGAAGGATAACAAGTCTTAAATCCTTTAAAATAACTAAGGAAAAGTGGATCGTTATAAATCCAGAGGACCCTGAACAAATTCGGAGTTCACAAAGCACCGAGACCAAATGAAGACAGTTGAACCTCAAGAAGAACCCCCAATATACGATCTGACTACTTCGAATAGTCAAACCACGAAGGGATAATGTTTGTAGCACTTCCGAACGCGACCTCGTGTGTAACCCCTTTGTGAGAGGGGGATCCCATAAATCTAATACGAAAATTGGATTTTCTCTCCCTATCGCAAGATGCTAAGTTTGTTTGAAAACTTTATAAAGTTATCTTTCACACCTATTCCAAAGCCCTACACCTTAAGCTAATGTAGGTTTGCTAACAAAAAATGTAAAAATGTCTGATACATTTTAGTTTAGTGCTTGATTTTAAGGTTGTTGTTTACTCAATAGGAACATCGAATGGACTAAATGATGTTTTTACCAGCTCTAAACAATGCAAATAAATGAGAATTCAAATATTTCACTTCAATGAAAGCTATATTACGAGAAGGAGAAAACTTTTATCATTCCCAAATGCATAATGTCCCAAACTTTTTATTAAACTCATCAATGTCAAGATCTTCAAGAAATGAGTCAAGAGACTGTACACCAATACATGATACTTTGCCACCCCAAGAATGCCAAAAACCATTAAAAAAATTGAAGATTTTAAAACTAAAAAAATGTGAGAAATGATTTTTATTAATTTTTAAGATTTTAAGACTAAAAAATGCCAAAAAACATGCAATTTCGCTACTTCAAATGAAAAATAGTTTCATTACCCAAAAGAAAGAATGCATCTATATTCTTTCCTTGATTCTAATGTATAAATAAAGTAAATACAAATCCTTCAATGCTCCACAACTTTCAATCAGAAGAAAGAGTCATATGCAGAAGCAAAAAACATGAAGCGACAAAGGTTTCAAACAAAGCATGCACTCAAAGCAATAAAGTATGAAAGAAAACAAGTAGAAACTTGTTTTGAAAAGAACACAATCAAGGATTCTAAAACGAATCAAGGATTCTAAAACGAATCAAGCATTCAAGGAGCACAAAAAAATGCAGAGAAGAATCCAAGAAAAAACAGAGAGAAAGAGAAATCACTGAATAAGATTCCAAAACACAACACATATAAGATTCCAAAACACAACACATATAAGATTCCAAAACACAACATGAATAATATCTAAAGTGATCAAAGGCCAAAAACAATACTAGGGAAGGAAACCAAAATTGAAAGATTCGGTCCCCTATGGAGTCGCCAATTTTTGTTACAGGAAAATCCCGCTACGGACAGGTGGATTCAATATTGGATCCTAAATCTCTAATATCAAGATAGAAAGGTTGTAAATTTGGTCACTGACATCCCTTTAAACCTTCTAAACTAATCTATAGAGAAGAGGAAGAATATGTACCTTTTTACGGTGTTTTTCCTCGCCCAGTTCCAAGTTGAGCTCTGATCCACAAGCTCTTCAACATGTCCTGCAATCCAATCAAAGACAAAGCATGCTTCCTATTCTACTATGATTAGTTTGAAACTAGATCTATCCATTAAAGACAAGTTCATGTAGGTATACACAGTCTTGAAGGAAACAGGCCAAGCACATGTATTAATGAGAACTCAATAGAGATACTTACAGACCTTTGATGAAGTTGCAACAACCTCTCCAAGCTCTCCTTGTCCAACCCCTTGCTCAAATGATCCACAAACAAAATGACTATGCTTCACATATTATCTCCCTTATGAGATCATAAGTTTGATGTCTTCAATTTCTTCCCTTCCTTATGAGATCTTAAGTTTGATATTTCTCAATTTCTCCATATCCTTCACCATGAGAATGCCTCCTTATATAAGCTTGGAGAGGCCTAACCACATTAGATATTCTTGGGATAGGTTGAGGATCTTTCTCCATCAGTTGTGGATCCTCCCTAAGATCTAGCCTTGACCTCAGATTCGAATCCAACTGATTTCAAAGATAAGGGGGATCTTCCCCTGATTTTATCAACATCATAACACTCCCCCAGAATGGTGCATAAAGCGCTACAACGCTCCCCCAAAGAAGGACAAGGAGCACTAGCGCTCCCTGCTACTGGCCAGGGGAGTGTTGCCCAAAATTTCCTCAAAAAATCCCAACACTCCCCCAGAATGGGGTGTAGAGTGTTGCAAGGCTCCCCCAAAGGAGGGCAAGGAGCACTGGCACTCCCTGATAGTGGGTAGGGGAGTGCTTCCCTTCAAAATTCATTTTTAAGTGGGTTTCTTAAGGAAAAAGGATTTGTAATCTTCATCAAATGACATGTCCTTCTTTAACCAGTCTTTGAGGGTGTCTTCAAGTGTTCCTTGTGATGTTGTTCGAGAAATGACATGGGAAAGATGATTGTATGATGTCTGTGACACTTGTGACACTTGTGGCTAAAATGTGACACTTGTAATGACGGCAATAGGTCATCATTGAAGTGAGTAATTTTGATGTGTAACAGTATGTACAAAAGGAAGAAGAAGAAAGTTCCAGGATAAATATGATAGTGAAGAAATCCAAAGAGAGTGTGTGCATTGTAAATCAGTTCCCCCATCATGACGATTCATGGTCCACTAAAACCACTTGTGTGCAATATTCGTGGTCATCCGAAACCAATTATGTGCGATGTTTTTGGTCAACTATAAACAACTTGGATTGATCATTTTTTGTCATTGTAAACCACTTGAACATTGTAATGGTTAGGGGTAAGTTGCAAAATCTAAGGATGATTTATGATGAGAGGAAGAAATGAAGAAGCACACTGAGAGGCAAAAACAGAAGATGAATCAATCCAAAGAATGAAAATGACAGAAGATGAGGACATGATTCGATAAATACCTAACAGAGATTAAGGCAAGTACTCGTTAAGGGGGTGTGTTAGATTGTGTAACTCCTACTTGTCTTAATAATGTATGAGGAGGTTACGTTTGATAATGTATTTTTTTATTGAGAGGTAGAGTCAATATCTACATGAGTTGTTCGATTCTATTATTTAACAGGATGTTGATTGTGAGACACTCCAACTTCAGCAACAAACACAATAATATATATACACAAACATGATTGTACACAAACGCAATAATAAATTCCTAGTGTAAGATCTCTCAAAGGGAAATGATCATGAATGTTGATAACAACTAGTGTATTTTTTTAAGAAGGAAAGATATTTGACCAAAGTCGAGCTCTTCATCAACTATCAGTGTTAAGAACTGGGGGCTTGTATATGTGGTTCGACTGAAATTCCTTTGCGTGGATTTATCTAATCATTTTTATTCATGTTTTTTGTTGTCCCTCACATAGTCGCGCTCAATGAAGATAGAGGATTCCGGGAGCTAAAAAAATCGATCAAATAAGAGTTATATTCCTTCTCTTTATTTTTGTGGGACTTTGGGAAATCCCTTCCAAAACATATTTCTTGGAATGGATCGACTATAAAAGAATAATAAGGAGGCCATCAATGACTACACGAAAGCTAATTGTTGAGGAATTCAATACCCACAATTGGATTTCCAAAGATGGGCATTGGTGATAATTTTGTTCCCAACGCATTGCTAGATATGTCAGCTGGGTTGAGCCTGACATGTCAGTGTTGCATGGTGCACAAGAGAAGTCGAATTTGTGAGGTGAAGGTGTAAAATCTAGGGGGGATTTCAACTGCTTTAGGTGGTGAAAATATTTTTTTTCTCTTGGGCTAGCATGCCTCCTTGGATCACTGATAATTTGATGAGGTTGTTAACTAGAAAATGATACTCGTTGATGTCTTAGGAATGAGGTTGAAGAAAGAAGGATCAACGATAGTTTGTATAAACTTGTCAACGTCAATAATCAGTGTCGAACACAGTTGCATTTGTCTAGGACTAATCAAGACAAAGTTATTTAATATCTCACCCATACAGAGCATCAAAGGACATAAATAATCGTGTCTTTATTGTTGATGTACAGGAAGATAATAAGAAGACAAAGGATGCAATGAAGAATATGTATGACATTTAAATGAAGAAAGTGGACAGTTTAATGAGGTCGATGGGTTGAAGAAGGAATATGTTAGGCTGACACCAGATCTTGATACCTTGGACGTAGCTAAGAACTATGAGTGGGTTGTGGTCCTAAGAAGAAGAGCAATGGTAGAGTTCGTTAGGACCATGGTGGTTATTGGAAAGGAGATCAAGGAAGTGAAGGGAAATTTTCCTAAAATTAGGTTGCACAGTTTTAATTGTAGTTTAAATTGTTTTGTTAAACAAGTTGATAGAATTTTTGGAGACTGAAGTGAAACTTAGATGATAATAGAGAATCCATAAATGTGATGGTGAGAAATATTTGACCATGGCAATTTTAAATATGCCTTTTAAATTTCCTTAGAGTTTGTAAAAAGTAACATATTGAACATACTCAACCTAATATGTGATTCATTGTTATAATTGAGTAATCTAACAATTATAAGATGAAGTGTGGAAAATCCAAAGTGAATGTTTTGGAGTTAGTAGCATTTACATTGAGCGTATATAAATCAATATGAATGTAGTGGTTTTGTTAGAATCAACCACTCTAACAAATCACAGGTGAATCCAAGACAATGAAGTAACAATGGCATTGAACGTCCAACGTCCAATGTCAAAGACGTGGAAGAAGACTCCAAACATGTAAACAACTACAAAAGAGGAAGATGATATAATTTATCTCTTTTTGACGAGTTGAAATCCCGCTTGGTAACATTTTGTGATATAAAATCATTCCTTAGTCTGGTTTGTAAAGGGAAGATGTTGGAATGATAAGCAAGATGAACATAGATATTTTTTTGGAACAATAGAGAGATTAGTCCAAGGGAAACTGGTGAAAATGACAGTCGTGTGGAAGAAACAGGATGTTTGCGGACAAACAAGGTAAATTGTGTGAATTGAGTTGAATAAAAAAAAATCATGACCATATGTTAATGTGAGTTACACATTGTTTTATAACAAGTCTATGATGTAATTTTTATTGATATGATGTATTGGTCCTTGGAATGTTTGATTATGTACCCATTATCTCCATGAGATGGAGTATGTAATGTATGTACATGTATCTATGTAACATGTAAAGGGAATATCATTGTAAGACCTGAATAGGCATGCATACCCCTTTTTCATGTATCCCTATTGATTTGTAGCGCATAAACCTCTTTTTAGAGTTTTTTAATACCTAGAGTGAGTCATGTCATGGGTCGGATGCATACTCTATTACTGGTATATTCAAGGGGATTTCATCAAGAGGTTTAATGAACCATGTACCTGAAGGACATCCTACTAAAGCGATGGTTGTAGCAGCTGATGATTCATGCATTTCGATGGATGGTTGTTTCGTTATATGTACTTTGACACTTTGGTGATGAATTATCGAGGTACGAAGAGAAAGTACTAAGTTGTACCAAACATGGACTTTGTTGATCAGGAGGTGCTTTGATTTGGAGGACTTGGTGATGATGAAGACTTGACCCGACGATTGTAAAGACAAGTAGTTGTTAAGGGGGAGTGTTGGGATATGTAACTCCCACTTGTCTTTTCTTGTGATCATATTTGATATTATTGGTCATGATTAGTTAAATTTGTTATCTACATAAAGACTTTGTTCCTTGTCTTTAGGAAGTGGTTCGAACTAGTTTGATTTGAGAGATTCTCTCCAACTAGATGCTTCCTATATTGGTGTGAGGTTGAGATATTTTCTTGACCAAGTAGATTGGTACATCAAGTTAGTTCTTCTATATTGAGACAAAGACTTGTGTATTTATATGTACTCGGGTTTTTTGTTTAATAGAGCGCTCACGCACAATTTAATGTGTAAGAATAATATCTACTCTCCCTCTCTCATTTCCCAATACCTCTAATGACCATGAAGATAGTTATCTTAATCCAAAATTCACATTGGGTTATCATATCATTAGCGAATAGTTGGATTAATGTGAAATTCACATTAGGTTTTATCTCTATACTCAATGTAGTTAACCAATTCAACTATTATAATATAAACCATGACAACTTTGGCCATAACTTTGGCGTTTTTCTTCGATACTATAAAGATAAATTATAAAGACTCATTATCCCTTATTTCTTTTCTTTAAAAACCTTTCAAAAGTTGGTGGGTTTTATATTTGTATTCATTGAATGAAAAAAGTCTTCATCATTATCATGTAACAAGCCATGACAACTTTGACATTTTGCTTGGATATGATTAGAATCATTTAAAACAATCATTATCCCTTATTAGTCCCTGCTGAAGGATTGAGACTATAAAAATCATTTTTTTATCAATTTCACCACTAATTAGTTTGTGTGTTGACAAAAAAATTATCTTTTTTTTTTGCAGTTCAACTTTGTTGCAAGCGATTCAATTTATTTTCCTAGCTTGCGATTGGTCCTTCAAAACAATGTCTTATTGCTAGGCCGATGGTGACAATTTAATTCCACATGTTTAGAGGATGATTGGGACATGTGCATGTATGGGTGAGGAACTGGTGCATGTATGATGTGGCACTGATGTTGGTGCATGTATGGTGCAGGACAAGTGGATGTACAGGTGCAGAACAGGTGCATGTACACAGTGTTGCATACAAGAGTCTCAAACCTTGTCAAAGGCCTTCAATCATTTTTTGTGTTGTGCATTAACAAAAAATGTATCACTTCTTTCTATAGTTCAACTTTGTTGCAAGGGATTTAATTTTTTTTCCTGACTTGTGATTGCTCCTTCAAAACAACATCTTATTTCTAGGTCGATGGCATCAATTGAATTCCACACGTTTAGTGGATGGTTGGAACATGTGCATGTACGAGTGAGGTGTGTGTGTATATATATATATCGATTTTAATACCAACTAAGAGACATACATGTGCAAGAATATACTTGTACAGAGGTGCGTCTCCCCACACATAAGCATCAATGCATTGCACATTGCAATATTAAATAATTAATAATTATTTAATTATTTAATATTAAATAATGTACATACAAGTATGAAATCATAGTTTTGTAGGGATATACCTGTGCAAAAGTCTCTTCACATAAGCAACATCCCATTGCACATTGCAATATTAAATAATTACTAAATAATATTAAACAATGCACATACAATGTACGAGTAAGTTGTGTGGGGGCATGGGTACAGAGCCATGCCGTGCAAAATTCTCCACATAAACGATGCAAAAGTCTCTACATATAACCAACATTGGAATATTAAATAATTAATAAATAAAATTAAATAATTAATATTATTAATAAATAATTGCATATTGTCCATTGCACATTAATAAATAATACAATATGTATGGGGGAATATATATGTGCAAAAGTATTAGCGAATAAGGAGAGCACATTGCAATATTAAATAATAAACAATTAATTAATTAATATTAAATAATTCATAATAATTAATTATTTAATAAATTGCATATTGTGCATTGAACTTTAATAAATAATACCATACCTATGCAGACGCACAAACCATGTACCAGTACAGAACCATAGTTGTGCGGGGATGTGCAAAAGTCTTCTAACATAAACAACAACACATTGCACATTGCACAATCAATTAATAATATTAAATAATTAATCAATAAATAATTATTTAATAAATTTCACATTGGATATTTTGCATTGCACATTAATAAACACTACCAAAAGCAAAGTCTTCACACATATCATCTTTTACTAAGTTTTACTCCACATTGAACAATGTAGTTGGCTAAAGATTATATGAAATGAATATTTTTTCTTGAGATATTTACTCGAAATCCGACCAGAAATTGTTGGATTTGTAGATTTAAGTGATTATTTCTGTAGAATCCGAGTGCCATGGGAGTTTTTCAGTGATTCGTGTAAATTTGTCGGATTCCAGCGAAAAAAAACCATTTCGTCTAACAAAAGCCTTAAACAATTTATTTTTTTCTTTATTTTTACAAATTTTTATGTTAATTATTTTTACTTTATTCTTATCATTATAGTCTTTGTATAGACAATAATGTTTTTTTTTCTTTATTATATGAATTTTCTTTTGATAAAGACTATTCATTATACATCTAGTTATACTAAGTTTCATTGTTCAGCATATATTTCCCACTCAACAGGGACTGCACTGCCATGCAACCCTTATATATTTTACACTCAAAAACTTGCAAATCTTCATTGTAAAACTCCCAATGGCTCCATTTCTCCATGCTCTAAATTTTCAGTGACTGACTTTAAGAGTAATAAAATGCAAATTTAATATTATGTTTGAATAACTAAATTCTCTATTATAGTCTATGTCTCTCTCAGTATTATAGTTTTTTACTCTAAGTCTTATTGGAGTTGACTTTCTATTTCTTTACCTAGTAACTTTAATATTTGTAAAAGAAAATTAGTTTTTAATTTTTTAATTTAAATAATTTTATTTTTTATATTGGTATATAAATTAATAATGATGGGTATATAAATAGCCCTAGAACTGATATGTGTATAGAAGAAACAACTTTGTTTTTTCAAATACCCTGTTTGCTTGTCCAAATTTGTGCTCTTGAAATACAAGATCATCTTAATGGGAAGGGAGGATGCACACCTTTGTTTTTTCAAATCTCCTTTTGGTCGATGCACACCTTGCAGAGATCCTCCTTACAACATATTCAATAACTCTCTCTCTCTCTCTGAACTCAACACAAAGTTCTTCTTATTCACTCCTTGCACTTTTGTTTGTGAAGATTCAACGATATCTCTCCTGAGCTTCTCTGAGGTTAACTCACCTTTGTCAACACACTCCTTGCACTTGAAACTCTCCTGAGAGAAACAATTGAAATATATACTAACATATCATAGTTTCATACATTCATTTACAGAAACAACAATAACAGGAAATTTGCAAGTAATAACAACATCCACACATTGGATCAATTTTCCTCTGTTTTATTCATTCAAAATAAAAATGGCTACAACTTTAATCAAACAACAACTAAAAACTCACAAATCTCCTACTAAATCACAACAGCCTCATTTGGGCATAAAAAAACTATATTTATCTCAGAGGGTACTTAGGGTTCCCCCCGATTACTCATCTACTTGAAACGAAAACCTAACCACTACCTAAGTTCCGTTACATTCAAGGCTAGGAGTGAAACTCCTAGATCACTCGTGATCATCAGCTTCCAAGCACTTGATCTTCTTCCGTTTTTCCAATCAGCTCCAAAAGATTCACAGTAACTCCCAGCATTTCAGATTTCGAAATGATCCCCAGGCGTTGAGTTGTCCTTCCACATGTGCTCACTGATGATGCTCCTGCATCAGACAGTGACAGTGACAATGGTAGAGAAAGTGACACGGATTCTGGAAGTGATAGTGGCATATTTTGTGATAGTTAGTATACACTTATATTTCAAGGAGGTAGGATGAGGTAAGGAACGAGGGTTGTAGTCTCCTTCCAGTTGGAGCCAGATAATTAGGGAGTTGGAGCTTCCTTCAGGTTGGAGCCTGAGAACTAGGTGGTTGTAGTCACCTTCCGGTTGGAGCCGAAGAACCAGGGGGTTGTGGTATCTTTCTAGTTGGAGACATAGAATTCAGGGAGTTGTAGCTTCCTTCAGGTTGGAGCCTGAGAATAGGGGTTTGGAGCCTCCTTCTAGTTGAAACTGGAGAATTTGGAATTTGGTGCTTCCTATGAATGAATTATTAATATATATAAGAAAGCATTATGTGGTTTTCTCCCATTTGGGTTTCCACGTAAATACTGGTGTACTGTGTTCTTGATGTGATGTTGCCTATGATTACATGCTTATGATATATATATTGAATGCAATCATAGATGATACATTGATGATAAACTCTTGGACATTGTTGATAAAGTGAAAGAATATGTATTATGGTTAAAAGTGGTATAAATTGATCATAATGATTCACCCCCACTCTCAGTATTCCAACAAAAGTTATGATCACGGGATGTTGATGTACCAACTTACCCCATCGAGGCCCATATGAATTTTGGCGCTTCATCTCCTAGGGTTAGGTTTTTGGATGTCTAGTGTTTTTTGTTTACTTATTGATGCTAAAAAGGGTGGGAGGCCTCATTGTAAGGTTCTCAAAAAAATGCATGTAGTTGCCACATCTCTTCTCAGAGATTAGCGACCACCATTCAAGCAAGATTGATTTCATTCTACATTTTACATATTCAACATATTTCTTACTTAATAGAATTTAAGTTGCATTGTATCTCTGTTATTGTTCTTTGTATATCTTTGTTAATATTATAGTTTTGTGTTTCATTTTGTTTCTCTCATAAATACAGATTAATGTTATCAGAACAATATGCTCTTCATTTGTTTCTATGTGCATGTCCCCAACAATGTCAGGGTATAAGAAGTTGGCACTCAAACCAGTTGATTCTTTTCAATATCGTCCTCGCCAAACCCAATGAACGCCCATGGGGGAAGAAAAGAGAGACGATGGGGTTAGAGATCCCTTTAAATTGTTTCTTGAGGAAGCCCTATCACGATAAAGGAATGAGATGATGGATAGCTTTGCGCAAATCATTCGATGACTGCCAACAAGAGACACATATACCTCAAGCGAAGGTGTTGCCCCCTTCAAGGTACAGATCAATTTTGATATTCCTATATTTGAAGGTCAAATAGATGCGGATGTTCTAGAGATATGGTTAAACCTTCTAGAAGGGTATTTTTCTATCCACAACTTTTTTGATAGAGAAAAGATACATTTACGCTCCTCAAGGATGTCCCCCATGTCAAATATTGGTGGGATACCTTTTGTGAGCAAAAGGAAACACAGGGATCTACATTATTTGTAGTTGCACCCACTTGGAGTTCCTTCAGGGATGTTATTAAGGAACAATACTACATTGTTTCAAGTTATGACAACTTATATAGATGTAACATATCCACTACGGAATTCAAAACATTTCGGCGTTTTTCTTCTTTTCTCTAGGGAACAAAATTCCCTGAATCCCTACGGGGCCTGATACAGACCTTGCCATCCCTTATCCATACTCATATGGTCGACGACTATGACCACAAGCCTTATCAGAGAGGTGCTCGTCGGATTTTGCAATTCAGAGAGTCGTGATGCAAGCATTCCCCCATACTCTCTTGTATTTTGAATCGCTGAAACCCGAAACGGATCAAACTGCTTAATGAGATTAACAGCAACCCAGGTTAAGTCTGGGTACTCTACCCTTTGGGATTTCGCATGCTGGAATTTCAGGAGGTGCGATGATAGGAGGTCTCACACTTGGGTCTCCCGGGAACCGGAACTCTGAAATCTATATATATATATATATATATATATCTTACTCATATTATTTCGATATTTTGTCATTTGGGTTTTTTGCAGAATAAAATGTCAATGGGTTCATGCCCTTCGGTACTCCGAGAGTCGAAACTCTGAAATACCAAACTCTAAACTCCCAAACATCAATACTTTGCGCGCTATGCCACATCAGAACTTTCCCCATCGGGACTTCGCATCTAAGAGGTAAACAGAACAAAAACTGTCCTTTGGGGGTCTCGAATATCAAAACGCCAAAACACCCAAGGCTATACATACTCAGCCATTTTGACATTTCACCTATTGAGATTTCAGGGCTGGTACATACAGGGGAAACTTACCCTTGTGTCTTCCGGGTAACGAAACACCGAAACGTTGATCCAATTCACACTATGTCATAGCAGGATTTTGCAAGTTAGGACTTCGCGATACAAGAGGATGAAGGGTCAGATTCTTCGATTTCCCAAGTACCAAAAAGCCGATACACCCACTCATCATACCCTCGACCAAAATTCAGGGTTTCACGGATCGGAGATTCACGATGTGCGTAGACATAAGGTCTCACATCTAGATCTTCCAGGAGTCGAAACTCCGAAGTACCAACTCTTAACCTGCACATCTATTTTGGGATTTTACCCATCGAAATTTTGCGGGTCGAGGATTCGGGACTTGCGAGTACAAGGAACTCGCCTCTATGTATCCCGGGTACCAAAACTCCAAGATCTTATAACTTCTCCATATTATTACCATTTTGGGATTTCGCAAGTCCGGGTTTTAGGACTTGCGAGTGCAAGGGAATACTCCCTTGGGTATTCCAGGTACAGAAACACCGAAATCTCCTAACTTATCCGCATGCTATCATTTCAGGATTTCGCAAATCGGGATTTCGGGACTAGCAAGTACAATGGAACTCGCACTTAGGAACCCTGGGTGTTGAAACGCCGAAATGTCCTAAGACTAAGAGGACCATTCTCTCTCGTGAAGGGTTTTTTAGACTTACGCCATAAAATCCTCCAGTAGATTCTTGGGTAAACTTTAAAAAGGGTGTCCCTGTGGGAAGATCTATCCAGGGCATTACTTGAGACAAATAACAGAATAAATTTCCTGAGAACAGACTTGAATATTGAATCCGTTCAAAATATACATATATATAAATATAAATATATACGTAAGTCATATGTGGTCTTTCCAATATAACCATGCAGCCACCATTTCTGATCAAACACCATACAGATAGTTTTATACGAAAATCGTTCATAATTTCACAAACCATGAGCATACATGTCAAAATATTTAAATTCAAGATACAAGATATAACACTTATCAAAAAAACACCAGGTGTGATGCAACTGCTGAGAGGGGTGCTCGTTTCCACCCAACCATAGGCTCGGCGATTTCGGATGGATTTACCACTAGCCACCCCTGATCTTAGACCACAATGCTGTGAGACTAAGTCTTTGTTCGTCAGAAATCGAGAACAAAGGTTACTCTCCTTCTTCTCTACTCATCAATTACTCTGTATAGTTTTCCAGAGTCCTTCCAATTTCTCCCCTCTTGCGATCTCTGTTGCGTCTGACTCCCCTCCACACCTCTTTCCTGCCTTTTCTTTTCCGGTGAGGTTGTGTGTGGCAGGAAATTCTCCGCAATGGTCAGGTCTGAGGCTTTCGGATGGGCGGTTCTCCCCCATCCCTCATTAACTCATGAGGAGCCTCTTCACCTACCAACTTGGTGAGTAATTCATTTCGAGGCCAGTAAGCCACTCTTGGTTCTCCGGGCCAGTGAAGACCAAATACAGTTTGGTTCAGTGGAAGTTAACGCCACCATTCCAGGTGCCTTCCACCCCCTTTTTTCAGCCATCATGGTCTCTTTTTCAGCACATCCCCCTCTTAGCAGTCCTATAACATATATTCATAACATTATTTACATTCATCGACCTTTTACTAAGGTCCATTCAAATCACACATTCACATCTTTGAGTTTTCCATAGTTCTTGGCCAGTATAGTTATTTTTACAGATTGGGGGAAACAGGGTGTTACAATTCCCTCCCCCTTAAAGGAACATCGTCCTCGATGTTTTATCTATCAATATGACATGTATGTACAGAGGTAAACAAAATCGGATACGCCTATTTCATGGCATCCTCCATTTCCCATGTAGCCTCATCTGGGCCAAAATGTCTCCAATACACCTTGGCCTGTGCAATGGTTCGGTTCCGGAGAGGGGTTTTCTTTTTGTCCAGTATGCATTGAGGTTCTGGTAGGAATTCTCCCTCCAGTTCCACCTGGATCATAGACCAGTCAATTATATGATTAGAATCATGTACATATTTCTTCAATAATGAAACATGGAAAACATTATGTGCTTTTACTGTGGGAGGAAGTGCTAGCCTATAGGCTACAGGTCCCACTCTATCTAGAACCTAAAAGGGTCCACAATACCGAGGTGCCAACTTGGCACAAGCTCCCATTTTCAAAGAACTATTTCTGGGTCTAACTCTGAGATATACATGGTCTCACGTCTTGAACTCTCTTGGGATTCTCTTTTGGTTGGCGTAGCTTTTCTGTTGGTCCTGAGCAATCTTCAGGTTTTGTTTTATCTAAGTCACTTGTTGTTCCATTTCTTTCAACATATCGGGTCCAAAAGAAATTTTGTTTATGGGATTACTCCAGCTGACAGGAGTGTTGCATGGCCTACCATAGAGGACTTCGAAGGG
>JASDQU010210953.1:2182-18698 GCA_032191745.1 Picea mariana | reverse complement strand
GTTGTAGGTTGTATCCCTTCATTTGCTGGATAATAATAAAGGAAGGATCTGGCAATTTCTCTGGTGGGGATAGCCCACACTGGGTGAACCACATAATTCTGTGTCTCTCTTGTATTGTGTGTCTTCTGTGTTTTGTTTCTGCATTTGTTTTATTTTATTTCTCCGCGGTCCTGTTTTTCTAACATTGATGACCTATACTGAGATGAGATTCTTCTGGCTACCACTATCAATGATGAAGTGCAATGGGGTGCCTTTTACCCACATCTATGAATGGAAGAGGCATTCTCCTTCTTCTGGCTCATCCGGTTCACCATGCTGGAGCTTAGTGGTAGCAACGGTGGCACTGGGTTCTATGTCAATGATCCATCCTCCCCTTTCTAGTTCTGACTCAGAGTCAGAAACCACATCTGATTCATAGGCTTTCACTTTGGCCACCAGCGTCTACTTTGAACGACAGTCAGTAGTGTTATGCCAAGGGATCTTATGGAAGTCACACCATTTCCCATTATGTTTCCTTGTCTTTCCGATGTCCTTCTTTGCTTGTGTCTTGGACTGGTTGTCCTGATACTGTCCATATTTTCTCTTTCCTTTGTTCTGTGGGTTGGGGCCACCCTTTCCTGGCTTTTGTTGTGAGGGGTTCCCCGACCCAAATTGTCGCGTCTTTTGTTTGAGTTTCTACTCAATTTTTGACGACATATCGGTAGGCCACACCCAAGGATGAGATGTCCAGAAATTCTATTTCGGTCTAGATGTATCTATGTAGAGAACCGTGATACTTGATCACCAGATGTCTCTCCGAATATTTGATACCCAACTTGGTGGGAAAGGTATGGAAGATATTTGTGAAATCTGACACTGCTTGGTCTCCTTCTTGCTGCAGTGTGGTCCATTTGGTATACAAGTCGTCGTAAATTCTGATAGGGTGGTATTGTTTCTTAATAGAATCCTTGAAGGATTCCCAGGTGGCCATGACTGAAAATAATGAGGGTTCCTCTATTTCCTTTTTCTCACAGAAAGTTTCCCACCAATCTTTGACATGGGGAACGACTTTGAGGAGCACAAAAGTAATCTTTTCTCTATTCGAAAAGTTATGGATAGAGAAATACACTTCAAGTAGATTCAACCACTTGTATTCAACATCTGTGTCTATCTGACCTTCAAATATAGGAATATCAAAGTTTATTTGTACCTTGAAGGGGGTGGTGCCTTCGTTTGAAGAAGATGCATCGCTTGTTGGTAGTCACCGAAGGATTTGCGCAAAATTATCCATCATCTCGTTCCTTTGTTGCATGAGGGCTTCCTCAATCAACAGTTTGAAAGGATCTCCTGTCCCATCATCTTTCTTTTCTCCTTCAATGAGAGGTCACTTCGGTGTGTGACAGCCTTTGTCCTCAACAGAAACAATCTCAATACCCAAGTCTTTGTACTCTGACCTCGTTGGGAACATGCATTAAGACAACAAGGTGTAGACCACTCTAATACCATTGATTCAGATTTTATGAGCAGAATGAAATGACTATAGATTATTACCAGATGCTTAACATAGAATAATAGAGATACAGTAAAATTGGTTTTCTATTCAATAAGGAAATAAGTTGAAACTGTAAAATGCATTGGAAAACAAGCTTACTTGAATGGTGGCGGCTTATCTCTAATAAGAGATGTGAAGGATGCACTCATTCACTAGAATATGATTACAATAATGATCTCAAGTCATTTTTACAATAAATAGGAGTTTCAAAAACCCTAAACATCCCAAAACCTAACCCTAGGAGATGAAGCGCCAAAAGTCATTTGGGCCTTGTTTGGGTAAGTCAGTACATCAGCTTCCCGGGGTCGTAACTTTTGCATACGATCTCTGTTTTAGGCGTATGATAGCCCATTGAAAGATCTATATAAGTACTACAACAGTTGCACAAAATTTCATCATATGTGATGATGAAATTTTTTGACTGCAAAATACCCCAAAAAACATCGTTTAGGGCCTCAAAACGGCTCTGGAAGTTCAGGACCCAAAAAAATGCTAAAAATAGTAAATTATCAAAATTGCTAGAAAGTTGTTTTGAGCCAGTTGGGAAAGGTGTGTGGTCACAAATATCCACCTAGATCACCAGATTTGATGGTATCCTGAAAATCCATCTGTAAAAGAATATACTTCCTGTCCTCCCACATTATATAACACTTCGTCAGTTAATGGCATAGGGAAGGGGTCATACAAACATGCATCTTTCAACCTTCTGAGATCTATGTAGATCCTAATCTCTCTTGTCTTCTTATTTTGGACCACCATAGGGCTAATCCACTCTAACTCTTCCACAGGTTCTATAATCCCAGCTTCCAACATTCTGTCGAGCTCAATGTTTACTTTCTCCTTATATTTGGGGTTCAATCTATAGGGTCTTTGTTTGACTGGTCTTGCATCTGGTTTTAAAGTGATCCTCATCTCTCCCATATGCCCTTTAATGCCCTTCATATCAGTGAACTTGGTTGGAAACAAGTCCTGATATTCATGCAGTAATTCTGTAATCTTGTCAATGGTGGTAGCATCCAAATAATCTCCAACATTTGCAAGCTTCAGTGTCTGCTATGTTCCAATATTGACTTTCCTAATATTGATTGGTTGTTCAATGAATGGTAACTCAACTCTCGGGCCTTCCAAATCTCTTTGGCCTTCTGTTTCGGTGATTTTCACCTTTCTTGGATCATCATCTTCATCAACATTGATGTTGTAACAACCTTGTAGTTTCTAGAGAGGCACAATCCATTCGTCCTCTTCTTGCTCCAAAGGGAGGTTAGATGCCTCCTCGAATACTTTTTGTCTTACAATCTTCAATGCTTGATCTACTGAAGGATATTAACTCTCAAATATGAAGGTGGTTACAAAATTCAGAGTCATACCTTCTCAATCTCTAGTGATGAGGCACAACTCTGCTTGAAGGTACCAGTTGATAGGTGTCATGTCCAACGTGTTAATGAATTTGTGCACCCACTGCTCTAGAGGAATGTTTCTCCAGGATGCTTCACAACTTCACACATGGTCCTTTGTGCAACTTCAACCTATGTACCGAACTTCACAACCTTCTACTTTTGCTGAGAACCGCATTGTCATCAAGGTACAACATTGTACCCATTTTGTAATGTTGTTTTTGTGTGTCCCCCACCATATTTCTAGGGTTTCTTTCAGGGCCTCATCCATTTCCAATAGTCTTTGTTAAATTGGGAGACTTTCTTCAAAGTCCAATAAGAAGGTTTCTAAAGGATTTAGACCATCAAAGGTGGGTAAGTTACTTACGGTTGTGTCGATCCAATGAACTTCTCTGGTTAATCTAGCACATCTTCTTGTAGATACTTCATACATTTTATTCTTCCAGTTCTCCAGTGCTTCTTCTAAGTCTGATTAGTATGCATTATCACTTCGCTAGATTAGGTTTCCATTAGCCGTAGGATTAATGTAATCCTATTGGATGGCTGTTAATTTGTATATGTTTTCCAGTTCATATGCACAGTCTTCTTCTCTGATGGGATCTGTGTATTGTTGACCTTCATCTAGATCTAAGGGTGCAATGACCCTAAGGACATCTCTTTCAAACATCATACGTCTTTTCTTTAAATCAACCATAGTGGAATTATTGAAATCCCAATCAATTCCTAACAACGTAGGGTAATGACAACTATCATCAACTATCTCAATTACCTCAAAAGATGGAAATGTTCTTACTCCATCGATGTCCATAGGGACATGTTCCAATCATCCAAAGGGGTTGACAGCTTGTTGATTAGCCATCCTGAGCCTGATAGGGAAATATATCAACTTCAGTTTTCCCATCAGTGCCCAAGTTTGCTTCATCATGACATTGACCTCTGACCCTAAGTCAAGAACCACATAGTCTATATCATATTCACCTATTTGAGCATTCAAGTGTCATTCCTTATTTTTCCTTCTCTTCTTAGCGATTTGGTGTACTTCCCTATTCAGTAGGGGGTCTCTCTTTTCTAGCTCATACTGTCTGATTAAATTTTGTAGTTCTTGTACAATGCTCTCATCCTAAATCAACTTAATACAAGTATATAGAAATTACATGAGCTTGCTTACCTCTTTTCCTTCTCTTGGCAAAGCATACTGATAAAATTCCTAAGGCATTCCATATTCTCTTACTTGTGGATGTGTCTTTGATGACGATCCTTGTTCTTCTTTGAAATATTTTCTTGCCTCCTCAAATATTTTTCTTTCTTTCTTTGCATCAAAGGTTTGGGTCTTCTCTGCAACTTTCCCGATTCCTGAGTCTTATGTAGTCCTTCCTTAGATCAATCTATCTTCTCCTATAAAAGCACCTCCTCCAGGGATAAAAATGACTCTGGGGTCTACTCTGCGAGGTTCATTGTATATCAGTTGCACTTGAGGGTTCTAGTGAGGTCCTCATATTTATTGAAGCTTAGCCAACAATGATGGACATTTTTCGATAACGTGTTCGAAAAAGTTCCAATAGATCCAAGTAGTGCAAGGGTTCCGATAGTCCCTTGCGAGGTGTCCTAGATGCACATAGTTTTAATAGATGATCTATTCTTGGCCTCGACCCATACCTCCTCCTAGTCCTCGTCCTTTGAATCCACCGTGAGGATTGAATTTTCCTCTCCCAACAGAGTTATATTGCATAGTGTTTCCATCTTCCTGTACTTCACCTTGAATTTTGTATATGTCTCTTGACCTTTCATTCATGAGATCGTAAGCCCTACAATCTATATTATCATGTCGCATGGACTTATAGAACATGAAATATAGATCTGTGGGTGTCTGAACATATTTTTGCATGTAAAAACACTCACCAGGGCGATGTCTATTTCGGCATACCTCACACCAGGGTAAGGTGACTTGCTTCAAAGGTCTTGGAGCTCCAGAGGCCAGGTATTCATGGAATAAGGAACAATGCTCCTTGTCATGGCCTTTTGATCTACATATGACACACCAAATGTCTTCTCTTTTATCATTTCCCATGTCTTTCTTCATATCTTCGACCTGCAGAGACAAACTAGTTAGCTGACTCAAGATTTGACTCATACCTGAGCTAGATTCTCCCATAGGGGTTGATTCTAACTTCATGGCGATCTCTAGAAACTCATCTTGTGAATAAATTTTTTTTTGCATCAGAGGAACTCTGATGTGTGGTAAAAGGGAAGAAATGAACCACTCTTTGTTCTGCTCATATGGGATCTGAAAAGTCAATTGGCCTGTTAAAGTCTTGAATCTTTGGTCAAATTCCCAAATAGGTTCGGCTACCTTCTGCTTGATTTATTTCAGCTCTGTAATACATTTTGACTTTGAACTGGGTTTCTTGAACTCTGCAATCAATGCATTCTTGATCTCATTCAACAACTTAGGCTGTGCAAGTCCTTGGACAAACTTCATGTACCAACTCAATGCGTAGTCCCTTAGGGTAGTACTAAATTGGGTTCTTTTAACAGCCTTGTTGTTGACATTTTTAATATTCCATACGGATTCACATAGGAACCATTGATGATCAGGGTCTTCAAACCCATCTCCCCTAAATATAGGGAGCCTCATCTCATCTACCATAGATCTTACTAGGTTTCCTAGGTTTCCAGTATGAGTATATGTTGAATTGCTAGTAATAGTACTCTGAGGACTCTAGTGACTCTAGCTATTCTGATTGCTTAGTGTTGCTAAAACAACAGGAGGGATAATAGTACTTATTTCAGCAATCTGCATAGTTCCTGAAGTTTATGGCTCGTCCCGATGAGGTTATTCAATTTTCTCTTCCTTTTCCCTAGTGGGTTCTAAATGTTCTTCGTCTGTCAGGTCTGCCTCTTCTCCACTGTAAAAACCCTCGTCCCCATATTTATTCTTGAATAAGTTCACAAGATGAACCTCTCTGAACGCTCTTCCATTGTGCATATGTCCATCTTTTGTGTCACTTTTGATTTTTGAATTCCTAAACATTATATTTTTCAAATCTGACCAATCTACTGTATCTTCAAGATGTTCTTCTCATGCAATAGCAACTTGACCATCAACTTCATAAAATGTAAAAATTTTCCTCTAGCTCCCTTGAAGAAATATCTCTCGACTTGGCTATATGACTCTACTCTGTCAACAACAAACTCTGTGATGTACCCTCTTATGGTGCTATCAAACCAGTGATCTACTTCTCTTGACACAACGTTATCAACTCTTTTAACATTCTTGATCAGTGTCGATGTCCAAACTACAGGAGGTCTAGATCTGATCTCAAACTGGGTATCTTCTAACCTAGCTAACCACTCATATATCTCCTGATGGATCCCCCCAAAGAAAATTTCATGTATATCAATAAAGATATATCTCTCCAACCAATCCTTTGTACTAAGATTAGGGTTCTTGTTCTAGGCTTCGACAAAGTCATTTTCTTGATCCTTTATCCACTTTTGAAATTCTATCTTTGATGGAAACCACCTTGACATTCCCTCAAGAAGATTTTTGTCCCGACAACAGAACCATTTGTTGGCACAGGGGAAAACCCAAGGTTCAGATCCAAGAGTGCACCAACAATACCTAACTACTAGCCATTTCGGCTACACCTGCGAAGTAGATGTAGTCTCACCCGAAGCAACTATGGGGTGGTTTCAGGATAGAGATGTCTACAACCAAGGGAAATATAAAGTGGATATAACACTAGAACAATACAACATGTATATAACACTTATCAACTTAGATCTATTCCACACATCGATTAGGTCTACCACAACATTGCAATACCAATATATCAAGGAAAAGTAACACAACTTGAATCACACACACAAGACAGATATACGTGGTTCACCCTCTCTCTAGGGCTACATCCACCGCACTATGCTTTATGATATACTAAGATGAAAGCATACAGTTCTGATCTGTGCTCTTAGACAAAAAATATTCTCTCTTCTTCTCTCTATCTCTTCCCTCCCTGCACACCCAACTGTAGGGTTGATCTTTGCACCCAGTTGAAGATCTTACAATACCATAACGCTCTTGTACTCAGCTCTTCTCTCTCTCACAACAATAATCACTCATGTAAAAATAATACAATTAGATCCAATGAACTCGAACCAACCCTCTTCCCTCATATAGGTTTTTATTTACACATTACAATCACTCACCAACATCGTTAGGCTGAAACCTAGGTTTCAAAACTCTATATACCAAAACCCTAGGTGTCTAAAACCCTAGATCAACTTGACCTGCATTTTCAAGTCTTCGCTAGCCTATCTTTCCTTCCTTCTTGCTCGGTGCTCCAAAGCATCTAACAATGGTTTTTTCCTCTTGCTGAGTTGTCCATGATCTTTATTCCTTGCTAATATGTCATCCTCGATCTCCTCATCCATTGAATTTCTTTCTCAGACTTCGCTCCATCTTTTTGGCTCTTTTTCTCACTTTGACCCATTAACAGTCACCGTGTCTTCTGCGCAGTTCACATTTTGCCTTTTCTTTCTTGTTCTTCACTTTCTTCCATAACTAAGGGCCAACAATGTCTGTCATGTTTTTTTGGGTAGACCATGGAAATATGACATAAATGTTGTTCATGATGGGAGAAGGAACACATACACCTTATAGAAGGATGGTAGAACACATATGTTTCTACCAATTGAAGACAAGAAGGTGAAAAAATATATGAGTAACACTATACTTCTCATGAGTGGGAAGGAACTTCTTGATGAAGTCAAGAAAGATGAAGATATGCAGTTTTCCATGGTAAGAAAACCTAGAGTCATCTTGACCAGTACTTCGACGGATGACCTACCTAAGGGAATTCAGGAATTGCTGGAGAATTTCGCTAATATAGTGGTGGAATAATTACCTTGTTTGTTGCCTCCCACCAGGAGTATAAGCCATCACATTGACCTTATACCAAGAGAAAGTTTACCAAACAAATAAGTGTAAATATTAACGCCGCAAGAGAATGAAGAGGTCAAGAAGCAAGTCTAGGATTTGATGGACAAAGGATTGGATTGAGAAAGCTTGAGTCCATGCACTGTACCAACAATGTTAAGTCCTAAAAAGGATGGTGGATGGAGAATGTATACTGACTCAAGGGATATAAACAAAATCACCATCAGGTATAGATTTCCTTTACTGAGGATGGATGACTTGATGGATTGCTTGAGTGGGGAATTTTTTTTTTCAAAAATTGATTTGAAAAGTGGATATCATCATATTCGAATGAGGGAAGATGATGAAAGGGAGACAACATTCAAGACAAATGAAGGACTGTATGAATGGCTTGCCATGTCATTTGGGTTGATGAATGCACCCAGTACTTTCATGAGGTTGATGAACGAAGTCTTGAAGGATTTCATTGGAAAGTTTGTGATTGTGTATATTGATGATATATTGATCTTCAGTAAAACCGAGGAAGAACATTTGAGACACCTAAATCTAGTAATGAGGAGGTTGCAACAAGAGAAGTTGTTGATAAATTTGAAGAAGTCATCTTTCATGAAGAAAGAACTCATCTATTTTGGGTTTGTAATCTCTTTGAATGAGTTGAAGATAGATCTTGACAAAGTAAAAGAAATCAAAGAATGGCCATCATCAAAGAATATCTTTGAAGTCAGAAGCTTCCATGAACTGGCTAGTTTTTACAGGAAATTCATCAGAAATTTTAGTGGAATTTCTACACCAATGATGGACACAGTCAAGAAAAGACATAAATCTTTTCATTGGACACAGGAAGCAGAGAGAAGTTTTAAGATGCTGAAAGAGAAAATAACTAGACAACCAGTTTTGGTTCTGCCAGATTTTAGTAAGACATTCCAAGTCAGATGTGATACAAGTGGATTCGCAGTTCAAGTAGTCTTGAGTCAATACAATAGACCAATTGCATACTTCAGTGAGAAGATGAACAATGCAAAGAAGAATTATTCCACGTATGATAAAGAGTTTTATGCAATCATACAACCATTGAAGAAATGGAGACATTACTTGGTTTTGAAAGAGTTTGTCTTGTATAACGACAACCATGCTTTACAATTCATAGCTTGACAGGAGAAATTGAATTAGAAACACACAAAATGGGTTGAATTTATGCAGAACTTTACTTTTGTTATAAATCACATTACTGGAACTTCTAACAAGGTTGTTTATGCATTGAGCAAGAAAGGTTTGATTTTGCAAGAGTTTCATTTGAAGACATTAGGTTTTGATAGCCTTAAAGATATGTACAGAGATGATTTAGATTTTAAAGATGCATATGAAGCATGTGTGAATCCTATTCTAAGAGAAGGAAGCCAATGGATTGAATATATGGTTCAGGATGGACTCCTATTTAGAAGAAATCGATTGTGTATTCTGAAGAGTTCCATGAGAGAGAATCTTCTGAAGGAAAAACATAGTGGGGGATTGGATGGACATTTCGGCCATGACAAAACATTTGTGTAGCTGAAAAATTTATACTATTAGCCAAGGATGAGGACAGATGTCAAGAAATTTGTCAACAAATGAAGAATTTGCTAGCATGAAAAGGGGAATAGACAAAATGCAGGGTTGTATCAACCATTGCCAGTACCATAGAGTCTGTGGGATGCGGTAGAATGTATTTTGTGATAGGACTATCGAGGACACAAAGGAGTTGTTATTCCATATTCATGGTAGTCGACAGGTTCTCTAAAATGGCACATTTTATTCCATGTCAGAAAACCAGTGATGCAACTCACATTCCAAACCTGTTTTTCAAAGAAGTTGTTAGACTTCATGACTTATCCAGTAGTATTGTTTCGGACAGGGATACCAAATTTGTTGGTCATTTCTGGAGGAAACTATGGAAGAAGCTAGGAATAGATTTATCTTTTAGCTCAACATATCATCCTCAAATGGATTGGCAGAATGAAGTAGTAAATCAAAGTATAGGAGACTTATTAAGGAGCTTAGTAGCTGAATATCATAGTCAATGGGATCATATTATGCCACAAGTGGAATTTGAATATAATGATTCACCTAATAGGAACACAGGACAAAGCCCATTCCAAATAATGTATGGAATGCAAATGAGAGGAGTATATGAGTTGAGGGACTTAGAACAAAGTGAATTTAGAAGTTCTTGAGAAATAGACTTTGCAGCAGAGATGCAAGAGGTCCACAACAAAATCACAGAGCGGATAAAGAATTCCAACTAGGAATACAAGCGCAGGGAAAATCAACATAGAAGAGAACCTCAGTTCGAAAAGGGAGATTTAGTTCTAGCGCATCTGAGAAAAGAAAGGTTACCAAGGGGAACATATAATAAGATGAAGATAAAGAAGATAGGGTCGTGTAATATTTTGAGGAAATTTGAGGCCAATGCTTATGAAATAGAATTGTCAGATGGGGTAGGAATATCACCCATATTCAACATAGAAGGTCTGTATCCTTATAGACCAGATGAAGTGAGAGAAGAGAGCCATAAAGAAATTCAATGTGTTAAAAAACTACCTATGGCTAAAAATCCATATATGGAAAAGATAATTGACTAGAGAGTTGGGAAGAAGACCCAAGGAAAGACATATCTTGACTATCTGATCAAGTGGAAAGGACACCCAATTGAGGATGCCAGTTAGGAAAGTGAAGCAAAGATCTATAAACATGGATATATGGTGCAAGAGATCATGAACATGATTCCATGAATTTTTTAGCCAAGGGAGTATGATGTAGGAGCATCGTAGGCAAGCCATCAAAGAAAGCGCAAAGGTGAAAACAGTTGGAATGCACTAGTGCATATTTTGAAGACATTTTGAATTTCAAAAGACGAAGCATTAATGTTACAACACAAGAGGATGTATTGGCATTTATGTTTGAAAGATTGTAAACATATCCCGAGCATTGTTGTCATCTATCAGATATGGAGGCATTTAATTGAAATGAATTTAAAGTAGGTAGATTTTAATTTCGATTAGATAGCTAGAGCCGTAGGAGGGAAAACTCTAGAAAGCTCTCTCGAATGTGTTGTATTGAATCAGTTATTCTCAATGTATTTTTGTCAGCTGTAGAGAAAGAGAATGAGAGAGTATAAGAATAGATATTGAAGAGTTAGTATGAACAAATATCTTTTGCTACTGAACCCATGTACAAATTCACTTGGATTAATATAAAGAAACTTTGATCCAATCTCATTGTGTTTTTATGAATTTTGTTACATCTTTTGAATGGTATGTTATAGTTGATTTTAGTCTCTGTTATTTATTTTATTTCAATGTTGTGTATGCTCTTGATTTCATGTTGAATGTATGAAGTCTGTGAGAGGAGAAGTATAATTTTCAATTGTTTCTCTTCCTAAGAAATCCTGCAAGGAGTGTAGTGAGAGTTCACAAAGAGTGCATTGATGAGTTTTGAGTTTATCTCATAAAAGATCAGGAGAGTTACCTTTGTTCTTATACCTGCAAAAGTGAAAGTATAGCATAGAGCCTTGAAAGGTGAGCATAGGCTGGCAGAAGTCTTAGAATTTACCAACCAAGGAGGAAGGTCGAAGAATTGTTGTTGCAGGGAAGTGCATAGAGTTGGAGGTGGTGAATAAGAAGAATTTATTGTAAATGTCGCAAGGAGTGCGTGCAAGAGTCTTTTTGAAGCTTTGAATCCATATCAAAGGTCAAGCTTAGGAAGGATACGGGATTGAGAGAATTCAAAGGAAGGAAGAGGTATAAAATTACCTCGTAGAAGTTAAGTAAGAAGAAGAAGATGCCAAGGTAATTGGGCAAAATTCTTTGAGAAGTCTGAACGAACGGTGGGAGAATCGTCGAAGTTCCATGGGCCGTTGGATCTTACAAACCAGTGGGAAGATTAAGAATGAGTGTCTTTTAGCACTCGTAATATGAGGAGGAGTAGTATCCCTTGGATCATATCAACAAGAACCATTGATCTCATGCTTGAATTTCGTCGTTTCATAGTTTGGGGCATGGAAGGAGTTGTGACTTGGAGTCGAGAGTTGTGAACTCTCGATTTTTGAAGTCTTGATATAACCAAGGCCGTTAGATCACGGGGGGGGGTCCATAACCATTGATTAGTGGCGGGGAGTTATCATGATTTTTAGCCATCGATGAAAGGAGTTACTACACTTTAATTCACCGATACACAAAATTCCGAGGTGTTGGAACATGAGGCCCTAGGTCACAGTTGAAGGTCACGTCAAGTAAAGCCAAGGGAGGAGTGAAAGGACCCATTATCCTTTTAGGCTTTTGGGTATTGAAGGAGTTAGATGGAATCATACTAGGGGTTGCGAAGTCATGAAACCTGATATACCTTTTTGGGTGAAGAGTGTGATCATGCGAATGAGAGTTGCCACTTAGTGCTTATTCGCACATGCATAGATCCAAAGAAGGACCTGTGGATAAACACTTTTGTGTTGAAGATTCTTGTGGGGATTCAAAGAGTCAATCAGAGTCAAAGGGGAGATTAAGAATGATCCTTAGACTGGGAGGTCATGGAGAACCTACTGAGGTAGGGGTGCTGCATCAAAAAAACACTTTGTTGAATCTACTGATGCCAAACCACTGACCCATCGGTGATTGGAAATCCCTGATGACCATTGAATTCTTTTCCAAAATTGGTTGATTTGTCCATCGACCATTGGTCACTTCTATTGGCTAATGTGGCATGACACATGGATGTCTATGTGGCATGAAAAATAATCCTAAGGTGTTAACTTGGGTGATGTGCCATGACACATGGATGATGTCATCATCATCTTCCTTTCCCCATCATCCATTGGTCGACTCTCTTGAACAACCCGAATACCTAACCAAATTCATTCGATGTCGAACTAGCAGTGCATCGACCATCAACAAATTCTCTTGTTTGATTCCAAGACTTTCACCAAAATTGGCCAACCTCTGACCATTAGCCATTTACGAATTTTGTCGGCGATTGAAAATACTTCATTAGATTCGATTGACACCCGACCATCAGCCATCGATGATCAACGATATCTTTATGGCTAACCCAACTCTTCACCTGACTCCACCGACACTCTTCCATCAACTATCGTACATCGACGTTTTCTCTTGGATAATTTTAAACACTTCGTCGAACTCACCGATATGACCATCAACAGTTGGTGGATTCTATTATCGAACCTCACACTTAGAAACTTTTCAGTCAAAACCCCGATGAATATAAATCGTCAATCTGATCCATTTCACAACCCCGATTTAATCATGGTCATTGATCCCATCAACATTTAAAATGGTTGAATCCTTGGGAATTTTTAAATTTATCATGACAAATCCTAGCTGCCAATATCAAGTTCAAAAGAGATCTCAATTATCAATCCACCAAACTACCTATAACTCTACATGAGACTATTAAAACTTCAATTTTGACCATTCCAGGTAGAATTTCGATCTGTGAATTCACTTATCTACTCCATCAATCTTGTTAAACTGTCCAGAGTCATTCGAACTCGTATTTTTCCCCAGATTTGGGTATTTCTCTCTAAATTCTTCGTTTTTCTCCACATCGGTCATAGTCAAAATCTGCAACAACAAATTTCACCAATTTTCTCTAGTTCGAGCCCATACAAGCCCAGTGTTTGAACTAGAAGCTATGATACCATAATATAACGTACCCGACACCCAGTTAAACAACATTACGTGCACAAACTCATTAAATTATTAAGATTTACTGCTAATCAAATTCCTGTAGCTTATCATCCGTAGATCACACACATATTTGAACATTTGACTTATACTACATCTCTAAATGCATCAAACAATGTATATTAAATATGAATAGCATTGTTCAAGAAACAACAAACACACAACATTCATATAAATTATTTACACATTCAAATTTAATATAAGAACATAACAAAAACACTTATCTATTAATGATTAACCAACTGACTACAAACGAAGGATGAAACTCCCACCCATAGGCACTACCAATTATTTTCTCTCATCAACAAGCCATCCCTGAGTTGAGGCTATGAGTCCACTAGGAGATCCATCCCACTAGCTATCCACTCTCTACAAAAAGCAACCCCACACCCAATTTCTATTCTCACAGTAGTTCCAAAACTCCAACTCTCTCATTTTCCCATAGCCTTCACTACCCAAGGAATGTACCCACTTCATTTCTCATAGTCCCTCAGGATGTACCATTCATTTATCAGGGCCACTAGTGCATTGGGTTGGCCAAGAATCGCTCAGTTGGGAACTCTAGGAACTCTCAGTTGTTTCATATTTTCTCATAGCAACCTTCGCAACGCTCTGAGTAATTTTCTCCATAGAAAATCACACCATGGGTTCAAAACCCAATTTATAGGCACACAAGCCTCTTTATCAACATAAAAACACAACCAAACAATGGAAACCTTCAAGTATACCATGGCTGACCCTCTTTCCATCCCTCTAGTCCTCGTTTTCTTCCCAAAATCTACATGTAAATCTGTCCCTATTCTGCATATGAATTTCCTCTTCTTCTTTTCTTTCTTGAATTACACTCTTCTCAAGGATGATTGTACCTCATCCCATTGTCTCCAATAATTATGGGATGTGACCATTGACACCCACCTTCTTACATGAGTTTAATGATTGGACTCTCATACACTCAATCAACAAGTAGAAGGTTATACTCAAAGATAATAATTTCAGGAATGTGGGTTGGATTAATACCCATGAATAATCCCCCCTTGGACCCCTTTCTCTTATGCAATCATAGCTCCCCATCGTTCTTCATCTCTTTCGTATCGCAACCCGTGATTATTATTTTTATTAATTATTTCAATGTTCATAATATGAAATTCACCCCACGACCACATTAAATCAATACAATATCTTTACCCAAACATATTGTTTCATCAACGTAAGTCACATTTATAAAATCACATTATAATTCACATGGATTAGAACTAGGGATGTTACAATTACAATTGCTTTCAACAATTTCCATTTATATGTAATGAGCCAAAATATTTTTCTCTATTATTCAGAGGACATGATAGATTTTAGACTTCTCAACAAGACCATTAAATATAGATGGTTTCCATCTCATGAACAAAATGAGACAGTGGTTCCTAGAGAAATTGGATCTAGGGTTTGCACACATGCAATCCACAAGACTAAAATGAGTTAGGAATAAGGTGATGGTTCAAAGAAGTCGAAGCGGTACATAGGGGTCGATAGACATTCTTGGTACAAATTCACAGTGGAAATAAGAGACTCAACAAGGTAGGGGCTCGAGTGTGGCTCAAGACTTTCAACATGACCGAGGAGGTTGCCATGGCTTATGATAAATCTGCTCTTCTCATTTGCAGATATAGGGCCTCTTTAAACTTTCCCATAAAGGTTGCCATGAAGGATTTGGTAGACACCAATTAAATATTCTCCACTAAAATTATATCCTCTCGATAGAAGTGCATCAAATTATACGACGATCATATCAAATTAAGACAGAAAATGGAGGCACCAAAAATAGAGTCCCTTGTAGCGGATATTAATAAATATGTTACAAAACAAGATCATGGAATGACCACCATGCAACAGAAAAAAATGAGAGAGAATTAGAACTAGAAGTGGAAGAAGTGAGCACATATAATAGGTGGGATCAACATTGGAAACCCTTGCATTTACCAAGTGCTACCTGCGGAATGATTGAGGATGAAAGAATTAGTAATAGTAATAATATATGCTTAGCATTAGAGTCAGTTGTTGTGGAGTTGCAAGACCTTCTGAGTGATTACTTGGAAGATTTGTTTCTATCCACAAAGGACTCCAATGATTTCCTATGCTTTTATTTGCCTCCATTCTTTGATATCTTGCAAACATAAATAAATACAATGGTCAGTCTTGATAAATTGTGAAGCAAAGAGAAATGTAGTGAGAAAAGAATAGAACAGTATATTGGAATGTATGAAAAAGTTAATATGAAGAAGTTACAATGCAATGGGAGATGTCTAAGCTAAATAGGCTCAAGCAAGACAAAAATAGAAAGTACAACTGTCCAGTATAGCTGGCAGTGTATAGTCAGACTGTTGAGGTTACATTATATTTAACACTCCCTCTTAAACTCAACAGTTACATCATCAGCACTGACTATGCCTAAGTGGTGTCTCTGAAAATAAAAAACTGACTTTCCTAGTGGCTTTGTAAAGATATCAACAAGATGATCTCGAGAACCACAGAATTGTAGTGCAATATCCCCATTATTGACTAGGTCACGTATGAAATGAAACCAAGTGTCAATGTGTTTACTTTTCTTGTGAAACACATGGTTCTTGGATAAAGCAATTGCTGATGTATTGTCACAAAAAATAGGAGTTGGATCCTTTTCTGTTTGTGACATATCTTTCAATATTCGTCTCAGCCACATAGCTTGACATGAAGCTGAGGTAGAAGCTACATACTCTGCCTCTGCAGAAGATATTGATACAATTGGCTACTTCTTTGATGCCCATGAAATTAGGTTCGTGCCTAGTTGAAAAACATATCCTGATGTGCTTTTCCTGTCATCTAGGGTGCCTGCAAAATCAATGTCTATGTAACCAGAAAGTTGATTACTATCAGATTTAGTGTACCATAA
>JASDQU010210952.1:0-18698 GCA_032191745.1 Picea mariana | reverse complement strand
CAGAAACGTTTTTAAAGCGAAAATCCCACAATGACTCATTTCAGGATGATTCTAGAACCCGATCTTGTACAAGCCATATATCCGAAATTATAAGGCCTCAGGAGCTGAATTTTTAACCCAACGTACCTTGATATGTCTTCTAAATACCCTCCAATCCGATCCTTTTGAAACGTTGTAGAAAAAAAATTATAGAAAAAATTCCACGGTGTCTTAGATGTAGCAGCGAAACCCCAAGACCTTGAGCTCTGATACCATATGTTAAGAACCAAACATCAATATAGCATAGAAAAACCTCAGGAAAAGTACTCAACGCATTGAAAAAGAGATAATTTCAGATAATAATCCTCTTTGAGGGGGCAACCTCCTTTTACCCCACTTAAATGTTCAAGTACAAGATGATTCAAAATGAAAATGTCTCCTTGGTATATATAGGAGACTAGGAGGTTTAATGGCCTAAAGCCGACATAAATAAAATAACATTACTAATCTAATATGCCCCAATTAAGTGGTAATGAGCCAATATCAGGGCTTAATAGTACTATTACGCCTCTTGTTGTTTTAATAGTGTTAAACAACCAGAGTAACCTAATTTATCATAGCACTCAGATCACTGGTACAAGTGGTTTAGCACACACTCGGTTAGGAAAACCAGGACGATCTATGGTAGGTGAGATGAGGTTACTCACCTTTAGGGGAGATGTATTTGAAGATCATGATGAGCACTGGTTTCTATGTGAATCTCTATGGAGTATTAATAATGTCATCGACGAAGCTATTAAATAAGCCCATTTTAGTACTACCCTGAGAGACCACGCATTGAGCTAGTACATGAAGCTTGTCCAAGGAACTACAAGGACTAAAACGTTGAATGAGATCAAGAATGCATTGGTTGCAGAATACAATAAACCCAATTCAGAGTCACAGTGCATTACAGAGTTGAAAGAAATCAAGCAAAGAGTAGTTGAACCTGTTTGGGAGTTTGATCAGAGGTTTAAAACCTTAACGGGCTGACTGACTTTTTAGATCCCAGATGAGCAGAGCAAGGAATAGTTCAATGGTTACCTTTTACCACACATCAGAGTCCCTGTGATGCAACATAATATTGCTTCATAGGCTAAGGCATTAGATATTGCCATGAAGCTAGAATCAACCGATATGGGAGAATCCAGCTCAGGCATGAGTCAAATTTTAAGTCAAATAACTAGATTATCAATGCAGGTTGAAGATATGAAAAAAGACAAGGGAAAAGATAAGAGAAAAGATATCTGGTGCATTAGATGAAAAATAGAAGGCCATGACAAAGAGAACTGTCCCCTATTCCACGAGTACTTGGCATATGGATCTCTGAGCCCTTTGAAGCAAGTTACCCTACCTTGGTGCGAGATATGTAGAAATATGCATTGCTCTGGTGAATGCTATTACATTCAAAAATATGTTTAGACACCCACAAATCTTTCTTGCACATTCTATAAGTCGGTAGGGAATGATCATAGGGACTGTAGGCCCTATGACCTCATGCATGAAAGGTGAAGGGATATATACAAAATTTAAGGTGAAGTACAACAAGAAGGGAACACTATGTAGTATAATTCCCCTAGAAGAGGAAAATTCAACCCTCGTGGTGGATTCAGAGGAAGAGGACATACGCAAGGTATGGGTCAAGGTTGAGGCTAGATCATTTGTTATAACTGGGCACAACCAGGACATTTGGCAAGGTACTGTTAGAACCCTTGTACCACTTGCAGCTACTACATCTCATTTGAACATGTCATAGAATATTGTCCTGCATTTTTAGCCAAAATTAAGGAAAGACGAGGAGGAAACTAGCAAGTACAGCTAATCACAGCAGAACCTTATGGAGTGGATCCAAGAGTTGATGTTATCACTAGAGGAGGCACTGCTATAGGAGAAGACAAAATGACTCCAGAAAAGACTACAGAAAAACCAGGAGTCAAAAACAATGTAGAGAAAAAACAAGAGTTTGATCCAAAGAAAGAGAAACATACATTTGAGGAAGAAAGAAAAGAACTCAGGAGAGATCAGGCTTCTTCATCAAAGGCTCGACCAGAAATAAGAGAATATAGAATGGCTCTAGCATTTGATCAATATTCTTTTCCTAGAGAAGGAAAAGAGGTAAGTAAGCTCATGGAATTTTTATGCACTTGCATTAATTTGATAAAGGATGAGAGCGTTGTACAAGAGCTACAAAACTTGATCAAACCGTATAAGCTAGGAAAGATAGATCCTCTACTAAATAAAACAGTACATCAACTATCCAAAAAGAGAAGGACAAATAAGGAACTACACCTGAATGCTCAAATTGGAGAGTATGATATAGATTATGTGGTCCTTGACTTAGGGTCGGAGGTCAATGTCATGACAAAGAAGACCTGGGCACTAATGGGAAAACCTAAGTTGATATATTCCCCCATCAGGCTTAAGATGGCCAATCAATAGGCTGTGAGCCCATTCAGAAGATTGGAACATGTCATTGTGGACATTGATGGGGTAAGAACATTTTTGGACTTAGAGGTGATTGAGATAGTCAATGAGAGATTTCCTTACCCTGTGCTGTTAGGAATTGATTGGGCTTTCAATAATTCTACTATTATTGACTTGAAGAAAAGAAGAATGATGTTTGAAGGAGATGGCCTTAGGGTCATCGCATCTCTGGATCCTGATGAAGGTCCCACATACACAGAGCCCATCGGAGACGAAGATCACACATATGAGCTAGAAAACATATACAAATTGACAACCAGATAACAATATTACATTAATCCTACAACAGATGGGAATTTAATTTAGTGAAGTGACAATGCATGCTCATCATATTCAAAAGAAGCACTAGAGAACTGGCAGAACCAAATGTATGAAGTATCTACAAGGAGATATGCTAGATTAACCAGAGAAGTTCGTTGGATCGACACAACAGTAAGTAACTTTCCCACCTTTGATGGTCTAAATCATTAAGAAGATTTCTTGTTGGAATTTGAAGAAATTGTACCAATACAACAAGGATTGTTGGCATTATATGATGCCTTGAAAGAAACTCCAACAATATGGTGGGGGACACACAAAACCAACATTACAGACTGGATACAATGTCACACTTTGATCACAACGCAGTTTTCAGAACAAGTAGAACGTTGTGAAGTTAGGTACACAGGTCAAATTTTTTTGAAGGACCATGTGCGAAGTTGTAAGGAAGCCTGGAGAAACATTGATCAAGAGTGGTTGGTGCACAAATTCATTAACATGCTGGACACAACCCCTATCAATTGGTATATTCAAGAAGAACTATGCCTCATAACTGTAGATTGGGAAGGCATGACTTAGAACTTTGTAACTACCTTTTTATTTGAAAGATAATATCGTATAGTGGATCAAGTGTTACAGATTGTAATACAAAAAGTATTTGAGGAGGCACCTAGCCTCCCTTCGAAGCAAGAAGAGGATGAATGGAATGTGCCTCTTTAGAAATTACAAGGTTGTTACAACATCAATTTTGATGAAGAAAATGATCCTAGGAAGGTGAACATTGCCAAAACAGAAGGACAGAGAGACATAGAAGGACCAGGAGTTGAGATACCTTTCATTGGATAGCCAATTAAAATCAAGAAAGTCAATATTGGAATAGAGAAAACACTGAAGCTTGAAAATGTTGGAGATTATTAGCATGTTTCCACTATTGACAAGATCATAGAGTTACTGCATGAATATCAGGACTTGTTTCCAAAAAAGTTCACTGATATGAAGGGCATTAAAGGGCCCATGGGAGAGATCAAGATCCCATTGAAGCCAGATTCAAGGCCATTCAAACAGAGACCCTACATATTGAATCCTAAATATAAGGAGAAAGTGAATATTGAATTAGACAGAATGTTGGAAGCAGGAATCATAGAACCTATTGAAGAGTCAGAGTGCATTAGCCCTATGGTGGTGCACGATAAGAAGACTGGAAAAAACAGGATCTATGTAGATCTCGGGAAGTTGAATGATGCATGTTTTCATGACCCATTCCCTACACCATTTACTGACGAAGTGTTAGACAACGCGGAAGGACAGGAGGTCTACTCCTTCATTGATGGATTTTTTAGGATACCATGAGATCGGGATTGCCAAAGAAGATCGCCATAAGACCACATTTTCCATAGAGTGGGGATTCTACTGGTATACAGTGATGTCGTTTGAATTGAAGAATGCGCCAACCATATTTTCTAGGGTGGTGGTCGAAGGATTCAAGGAGTTTTTACATAAATTTTTGGAAGCACATTTTGATGATTGGACTGTTTTTATCTTATTGCAAAATCATATTGAATTCTTAAGACTAATGTTGGATAAGTGCAGGCAATGTCAGATTGCCCTGAACTTGAAGAAGTGCATCTTCTTTTCACCCTTTCGAGTGTTGTTAGGCCATATTGTGTGTAAGCAAGGATTGTTGGTAGATCCATCTAAGATTTCCATTATAGTTGATTTCCCCCTCCTACTTTAGTCAAATAGTTGTGCAATGTGTTGGGACATACTGGATACTATAGGAAGTTCATTAAAGGCTATGCACAGATTAAAACACCCATGGAGAATATTTTGAAGAAAGACTGTCAGTTTCACTGGAAAGAAGAATGCCAATAGAGCTTCGACACACTGTAACAGAAAATGGTTACTGTGCCTATTCTGGTTTTCCCATATTGGAGAAAGGAATTTCAAGTGCATGTTGATGCATCTTCTACCACATTAGGAATAGTTCTAGCACAACCGAGAACTGGAGATATTGACCACCTGTTAGCCTTTGCTAGTAGGAAGCTATCAACAACTGAGATTAATTACACCACCATTGAGAGATAAGGGTTAGACATGGTGTATGCGCTGCAGAAGTTTTGCCACTACTTGTTTGGTGGACACTTTAAAATGTTTATTGATCACTCCACATTGAAATACCTAGCCAACAAGACAATGTTGGGGGGAATAATATGAAAATGGATTCTGCTATTTTAGGAATATAATTTCAAGAACATGGTTAAGCCAGGGAGAATGAACAAAGGCCCTGACCATTTTTCGAGGTTGGAACATGGCGAGGAACCTACTATTGTTAGGACCACACAATGTATCTTTTTTTCCACACTTTTTGCCACCATTACACCCTTATTTCACTCACATTATCACTTTACCCTATCTTTCCAAAGGTATACAACATCTCTTCTATTTACTATATGTTTAATATGTTTTACATATAATTTTACATTACTCTCGTACTTAACCATTGATCAGAAATGTATAAGTGCTGAAACAGTTCGAACTGCAGATTAGCATTGAGGCCTGTTGCTGAAACAACTAAAGCATGTAAACCCTATGGCTGAAACAGTCTGTGGAATACGATGCTGAAACAACAACTCACACAGAAGAAGTTTCTACAGTCTCCGTGGTCTACGATGCTGAAACAACAACTGCTACACTCTTCGTGGTCAACGATGCTAAAACAACAACTCACACAGAAGAAGCTGTTACACAGTCCATGGTCAACGATGCTGAAACAACAACTCACACAGAAGAAGCTGTTACACAGTCTATGGTCTATGATGCTGAAACAACAACACAAAAATGTTACATTGACCATGACAGCCGTACCTTGAGCTAGCATTAACCATCGCTGATGCCTGAGACCATGTTGCCAAAACAGTCAGAATGAAAATCCCGTGGCTGAAACAACCCATGATTTGTGATGCTAAGACAACATATAACAACAGTAACAAGAAGACAAATAAAGAAGTTGTTACTCCATCCGCAACAACAACGCCTCACTCAGCACTTGTAATAGCATTCTGTTGCGGGAGACTAGGATATCCTATTCCAGTTTAGAAAGTCGATCTGACTAAGAATAGGACTTATATGTACACCTGTAAATGGTTGATCAAATTGTATCAAAGGGATTCTCCTCTTTAAATAAGAGGAAATCATCATTAGAGAGGACCTTCTATTTTAGCTAAGAAAGGATTTTACAGAGAAGGACGTGTTTTACTTCAGATTGTAATATGATACAGTTGACAGATGAATAAAAGACTGTTCTGAGCATTTCTCTCTAGTTCCTTTCATTTCAGGGGAATCTTGTGAGAAGGGAGGGCCCACCTTATTCACAAGATTCACCCATTAGATTTATAGTGTGTTAGTGCTATTTATGTTTATGCCTTGATTAAATTCTGTTTTGTTGAAACACTACTTTATTGAACTCTGTTTTGCTGAAACACTACTTTATTGAACTTTGTTTTGCTGAAACACTACTTTACTGAACTCTGTCTTGCTAAAACTCTACTTTACTGGTTGTTACATTGTTTTCATATGATTCATGATTGGGTAATTGTTAATCATTTTAGTTAGCAATCCTGTTTGGTGAATTTATGAAAGCTTGATAATCAGGGACAGGTGCTGAAGATTCCTGCTTGGGGAATAGGGCATGTTCTCTATTAGAGATAGTTAGCCTTCAGTGCATATCAATTATTTCAATTAGTAATGAGTTCATGAAAGTGTGTTAATCGGAAACAGGTGCTGAAGATTCCTGCTTGAGGAATAGGGTCTTGTTCTCTATTAAGAGGTAGTTAGTCTTCAGTGTGTGTCAATCATTTCAATCAGCAATGAGTTCATAAAAGTGTGGTGATCGGAAACAGGTGCTGAAGATTCCTACTTTGGGAATAGGGTCATGTTATCTGGTTATAGAATAGTTGGTATTTCCTTTTGTAGTGTCTTGAAGGATTTCTTTTCTAGTCTGTTATTTCTTTAATGTAATCCAGGATTCTTTGGACAATTATTTCTTTAAACATTGAACTCTGCAATAGGTAGATTGCTTTCCTGTAATTCAAGTTAGAACTTCAGTTTTTTCAAGGAAAAGTGTGATTAATATGTTTTTACTACAACTCTAGGTTGCTTTTGATATTGATCATATATAGTGTGTGGTTACCTTTGAAATAAACAAACTTCCTTGGGTTGACAATTTATGCAGCACTTGATTATTTAGTTAAATAAGCAATTATAGTGACCAACAACTATTTTGGAGAATATACTACTGGATGCACAGTTGTTGTCCATTAGAAACATTAATGATAACTTCATTGAGATAGTCCAGTTCATGTGAACAGGAATGACACCTAGTGAATATACAGTCACGCAGAAGAAACAACTAGTAGTGCGCGTTGTAGACTTTTCACTTATAGCTGGACAACTATATAAGATGGGACCTGATGAGATCTTGAGGAGATGTGTTATGGAAGTAGAAAGACCACTGATTTTAGCATAAGATCATGAAGACTTCACAAATGGACACTACGTAGGGAAAGAAACAACGCAGAAGGTTCTTAGAGTTGGACTCCGGTGTCCTACTTTACACAAAGATGCTAAAGACTACTACAAAGCCTGTGATGTAGGCCAAAGAGTTGGGAAACCATCCAAAAGAGATGACATGCCATTAGCTCCCCAAATAACTTTAAATTCATTTGATAAATGGGCCATTGATTTCGTGTCCCTATAAACCCACCAGGAAAGTGCACAAGAGCAAGGTACATAATCATTGTGATAGAGTATTTGACCAGATGGGACAAAGCTAGAGTAGTTAAATATTGTAGTGCAACTATAGCTGCACACTTCATATTTGATGACATCATAACCAGGTTTGGATTCCCGAAGATCCTTATGAGTGTTCAAGGTACACATTTTGTTAATAAAACCATTGAAGCCTTGACTGAGGAATTTGTAGTTCATCATCAGAAGAGAACACCCTACCATCCACAATCGAATGGGATAGTTGAATCGTTCAATAAGATCTTGGAAACAATGCTGATGAAGATTTGCAGTGTGAAAAGGGATGACTGGGATTTAAGAGTACCGATAGTATTACAGGCCTATAGAACCACTTACAAGAAGCTAACAATGCAGACCCCCTTTAAGGTGGTTTATGGTTTAGAAGTAGTTGTCTTGATGGAATATTTGGTTCATAGCTTAAGAATCACAACCTTTACAGATATGGATTCCATTGGAACTATTCAAGAGAGGCTCACGCAGTTGGTAGAAATAGAGGAAGATCAATTAATTGCATGATTACATCAGCAGGTGGAGAAGGAAAGAGAAAAGGACTACCATGACAGGCATATCCAGAAGAAAGTATTTAAGCAAGGAGATTTGGTACTGGTATACAATAGCAAATTCATGAAGCATCCAGGGAAGTTCAGAACCCATTGGTTGGGACCATATGAGGTTGTCTATGTTACAGAAGGAGGAGTTGCACAGTTGAAGACTTTGAATGGAGAATGGAAGGAAGGATTGGTGAATGGAATTCGATTGAAATTGTACTATGACAACCGGCTACCTCGCAACTCTCGGTAAAAACAAAAGGAGAAAGGGTCTAGGTACCAAGTGTAGTTGAAAATGGGTATAAGAAATATAAAAGAGAGTCTGCACACAATGGGGGAGGAGAGAGAAGAAATCAGACGCTACTTCGCATAGCCTGAGGTCGAAGAAAAATAGAAGGATCAGTTATGAAAGGCCTCGGGACAAGTCATAGGTGAGTGATGGGGACTTGTTGGCCCTTGGTTTTGGAAGAAAGTGAATATTAAGGCATAAAAGATGAAATGTGAATTATTCAGAAGACCAGTGATTGATACTGGGTTGAAGTGAGTAGAAGAGCAGAAAAGACAGATAAAAGTAAGATAAAGAAAGTCGTTGGATGAGGAGATCGAGGATGAAATATCAACAAGGAAGATGGATCATGGACAAATCAACAAGCGGAAAAAGGCACTGGTAGATGCTTCGAGAGAATCGCAAGAGAAAGAAGGAAAGATAGGTTGGCAAAGCCCTGAGAACACGGGTCAAGTTGACCTAGGGTTTTTGCATATAGGGTTTTTTCACTTAGGTTTCGGCCTAAGATGGTCGGTGAGCCATTGTAATGTATAAATAAAGGTCAAGAGGACATGGGATGGGTTCATTCAGAGTTCGATGATGTGATGATGAGTGATTTTTTTTATTACTGAAAAGGAAGTATTATGCAGAGAGAACATTCTGTATTGTAAGATCTTCAACTAGGTGTGAAGATCAACCCTACAGCTGAGTGCACAGGGAAGGGAGGAAGAGAGAAGAGAGAAAGAGAGAAGATCTGCTAGCTAAGAGTGCACATAGGACTGTATTCTTTCACTTAATATATTATAAATCATAGTTATATGGACGTATCCCTAGAGAGAGGGTGAACCACGTACATCTTGTTGTTATGTGTGATTCATGTTGTATTCTTTAGCCCTTTGATATATGGTTGTTATATTATTGTGTTAGATCTGACAGATAAATGTGTGAAGTAGGTCTAAGTTGGTAACTAATATCTAGATGTTGTGTTATTTTTGTATTGGATCCACTTTACATTTCCTTTGGTTGTAGACATATGTATCCTGCAACCCCCTATAGCTACTTCAGGTGAGACTACATCTACTTCACAGGTGTTGCCGAAAGGGCCAGTAGTTAGGGCTTGTTGGTGCACCATTAGAGCTGAACCCTGGCTCTGCTCCTGTGCCAACAAACGATATCTCTCCTGAGCTTCTCTGAGGTGAAATTACCTCTGTCAATGCACTCCTTGCAGACAATGTGCACTACTTGCACTCGGAAACTCAAAGAAGAGAAACAATTGAAACTTATTCAATAATTCACCATGTTATGCATTCAAACCAATCTGATTTAAGAAAACATTCAGATTTCATTTTCTTTCCGATCTCTTCTCTTCTCTATAATATTTTTCAGGCACTAGCCCCTTTCTGTTAGTCCCCAATCCACATGACCATGGGTTGTGACCAAGCTTTATATCAATAAGCACTTACTTGGGCCTTCGACCTTCAGATTTGGAAGATTTCAAAGCACCACACATTAATCTCTCAAAGTTTTGGATTACCAAACTCGCGAAGTAGGGTAGATCATCAGTCCACGTCTACCTAGCATCTGAAGAATGACACTTACTATGGAACCTCAGGTGTCTGAGTTCCAGGTCTTCGGAGGATCTCACATCCACACATCTGAACTATTAATCTTCGAACATTTCCAATCACCTTTGGTTACATCATTACATCACATAAATTATCGTTTTCCAATTGTGGGGGCATGCAATGGTGGCTTGGAGAAACCCACCTTTCGTCCTGCAATTCTTCTGATGCTGACACGTAACCCCTCGGTGAAACAACGATTTGGATTGCAGGACTTCCTTGGAGAATTAAATCCCGTGCAACTTGGGTCCCCGCAATGCCTCCTGGCCGTCGATCTTGATGTACTATGACTAATGCAAGTGTGGTTCCTCCAACATTTAACTATGTTATGTAACCTCGAGCCCACTAGACATGCTCATAATGAAAGGCACATGACGAAATACTAGTGGCTAATACATGGCCCATTCAGATGGGTGACACATGTCTCATTCCAAATTCCATTTCAACCTTCCATGGGTTCGAAACCTACTGACACGTGGCACACATCCCATGTGTCCACGACCATCCAAGTGACGTCATCATGAATCACTACTTCGGCTCTTTTGGATATTTTTCCTTTCACTACTGTGTTTGACCTTTTAACATTGGCTTGATCCAACGGTTGATCTCTCCTCTCCATATCTACGGTGTAGATCCACATCAAAGCTTCAGGATTCAACCCTTCTCTTATTTATGGCATCAGACTTCACTGAAGTTGCGAAGTCTGAAGGGCTTCCAGTTTAACTCCTCTGCACCTTTCCCAGATCTGACGGTCGTAAGGGATTTCATTTCCTTCCGAACAAATCCTACGACATAGAACACACTCTTTTACTATGTGGATTTCCAAAGGAATTCATGGTTAACTGCCTCGCAACATTACCAAATATGATGGTCGTGAAGGATTCTCCTTCTCCCAAACAGATCCTAAGGTCCACATTACTCTTCATCCCAATACCACTTCTATCGTGGTTTTACGATAATCATTATTCCTCCTGAGCTTCGTAGCACGACCAAGGTAACTTCTTGGCACTCAGGAAGGTTCTAGGTTTTGAAAATTGTCCTCCAAACACAATTTCCACATGAAACTTCAAGTCCAATGACCACTTATCAAGCCCATCTAGGTTCGGCATTAAAACCTTGGCTCTGAACTTGAATTTTTTCCATTCCGACAACAATTATTTTCTGAAACTTTTTCTTCAACTACCACTAACATAGCCCATCTAGGCTCAGTGTTTAAACCATGGCTCTGATACCAATTTTTAACATCCCTAGCCACAAACCGGTCAGGAAATGCCACTAGCACAACCTTAACTTAGCCTTTAAATGTCTGATACCAATTTGTAATGTCCCTGGCCACCAACCGGCCTAGGAAATGTCACTACTTAGACCCTTCACTTAGCCTTTAAATCTCTGATACCAAACTGTGGCATCCCCCACCAACATAGAGACCGGGTAATTCTACCACTGCGGAATATACACTTATATAATATATTCATTTTAATCGAATGAAAACACTTAATCACAATAATCATAGAATTATTTCTACCATACAAAATCAATGGAATTAACAATATTTCATATATGCAACGGAATACATGATAACATTCAAGAATCACAGACATGCATAACAGATAAACTAATCACAGACTAATACTTATCTTTTCAATTGGAATAACACCACCAACTCCGTGCAGACCTTCCATGAACCTCCCATCCATAGACCACGTTTCTCATCATGCTCAGTAGTCGGTCATCCCCGAGCTGGGAACAAGCTCCACCCAGGGCAAGGGAATCCTAGACTAGGCTGAGGTTACAGGAAAACTACACATAGAAACTGGAAGGATTCTCTCCATGAGCCTTCTTATGCCCACTACTCATGGACTCTCATTCCCCAGATGCATGTTCCACCCGGGAGTATACACCTTCACAAGCATAATCATTTTCTTCACCTCCCTCTTTGGTTCTACACAACAAGCCGAATTAGGAATTCTCAGAGCTCTGTAGCTATTGTTGGACTCTCTCTAGGAGAAAACCACTTCCCAACAAACTCTCTCACCTAGAGAGAGCTACTCACAGGCCCGATAACCTGCCTCTTCTACCATAGTCCTAAAAACTCACTTCTTCAACCAGTTTCAACTCAATTCCCACAAGGTGAGGATAACAACAACAACCATAACAATTTGGTTAACTCACTGTGACAACAACAACAAGAATTTGGGTATGGACATCCAAAAATGACAACAATCCACACTAAGACACAGCACGATTCAGACATTTACAAGGTGCTTTGTCTTCACAGGAGACACAACTCTATCCACGCGTTTTCCACTGGTTCAGGGTGCATGACAAGGAATCAAAACATATAGGTTGATGATGGAGGTCTTAGGTTCAGGCGGAGGATGGGAGAATGGTTGAATGAACAACCTACCCATGAGGGTTTCCTTCCCTATGCGCAGGTAAGAAAATGCATATGCAGAGGTAAAACAGGTTCAGACACCCTTGATCCTAGTGAACTCAAGTGGAGGATGACAGAATCAAAGAATGACACCCAACATGGTTGACTCATCAGTTTTAACTACATGCACCCACGTCAACACTTGTCTTCATGGAGCTACATGTGTTTCCTTTTACACATGTTGCCTCTCCCAGGGATTAGGATAAACACACTCAACACTCGGCATGTCCACTTTAGCCTTCAGGAATTAATAATAAATATTATTCCTTTATAGGTAAGCCCCATAGATTAGCCGCTAGGCCCACACACTTAGCCTCCTCCCTTACCCAACCTTGTAAAATCTTAGTCCCCCATCACTCTTTCTTCTTGGTCGGTCTGAACACAACGATTTTTTTATTTTATTAATGATATGCATAGTTACATATAAAAAATTAGGCTCTTGGCCTTTAACACTTAGGCTCGCTGACCTAATAAACACATAACCCACCTTCTTATCAACACTCGGATCATGAACCTACAAAACATGTTTACAATTTATAAATACAACTGGGGCTCGTCCTTGGGGATATTACACCTATGTCTTATCTATTGCATCCATTCTTCCATTTATTTGATCACTTCTGGTCCTGCTAGGATCCTATCCTCAAGTCAATCCCAGCTCAATGACGTCTGACACAATCTCCTGTAGACAAAATCAAATGTCGCCATCTTAATGGTTCTCTCATGGATGTTGTTCTATGAAGAATCTACTAGTGGAAATAAATCTTCCCAACATTTTTTGTTGATACATTACATACATATGCAACATATCCTCCAAAATCAGGTTCGTTCTCTTTGTTTTTCTATCTATATTAGGGTGATATGTTGTAGTGAAATTCAACTGCGTTCCCAAAGCCTCTTGAAGCTGGTCCAAAATCATCCTGTAAACTTTGATCCTCGATCGAATATGATCCTTTTTGGTACTCTATGTAATATCACAATCTTGCTGACAAATACTCTTGCTATGGCAGGCACTTGATAGGTCATTCGTATTGGAATAAAGCGTGCACTCTTCCTCATAGTGTCCACTACTACAAAAATCAAATCATGCCTCCTTGTCTCTAGTGGAACTCCTACGATAAATTCCATCGAAATGACCTCCCACTTAGATTATGGAATAAAGTGTGGTTGTAACAATCGTGTGGGATGTCTATGTTCATCCTTCACTTTCTGACATTCTAGACATATCGCCACGTAACTAACTATGTCTTATTTCATTCCCTTCTAGAATAATAAAGAATAAGGTCTTCCTTCATATTCATTTCTCCCTGATGAGCCATGTAGACTGCTCTATGTGCTTCACTTAATATTAATTCTCCATTAGGTGGTACATAAATTCTTCCGTTAGATATCAACACTCCATTGTTGTCTAATGAATGATCTTCATACTTCATTACCATCATGGTATCTTGTACAATACTATTCTTAACGTTCTTGTACCAATCATCGTCTATCTGTAAATTCAGACTTGTTTATCGAAGATTTGTCTTAAGTGGTATTACTGAGAATATGTGTGGTCTCTAACTCAATGCATATGCCACTTTGTGCACCTTTACTTTAATGTAAGTAATCTCAAAGTCATATTCGCTAAGTAATTCTGACCAATGCCTTTGTAGCGTGTTCAAGTCACTCTGTGTAATATGTTGCAATCCATAGTGAAATGTATTTAATTCAAATTTCCATCCAATCAGATAAAGTCTCCAAACTCTCAAGGAATATACAATTGCCAATAACTCCAAGTCATGTGTTGCATAGTTCTCCTCATTCTTTCTCAATTTCCTTGAAACATAAACGATCACTCAACCGTATTGCATCAAAACTCCACCTAAACCTTCCTTGGATGTGTCTATCCATACCAATAATTTTTTGTCCCCATCAGGGACCTTTTATATCAGTTTTGTCATCAACAACTCTTTGATCTTTTGAAATGATTCTATGCATTTGTTAGTCCATACAAACTTATTTTTCTTCTTCTATAATTTTGTGATTGGATTTGATATCTTTGAAAAACTTTGAATGAATCCTCGGTAATATCCTGATAAACCCATAAGCCTATGTATTTCTTGTACATTTGTCAATGCTGGCCATTCCATAATAGCCTCTACTTTTACTGGATCCATAGTGATACCTTCACCATATATAATATGTCCCAAGTAATGAATCTTTAATTGGTAAAAATAACATTTCAATAGTTTCCCGTACAATTTGTTTACTCATAGACACTGTAGGACCAATCCTAAATGTTTGTCATGCTCTTCTTTTGTCCATGAATAAATTAGTATGTCATCAATAAATACTTGAAAAAAATTATCCAAGTATTCATGAAACACCCCATTCAGCAAACTCATGAAAACTCCGGAGGTGTTCGTTAATCCAAATGGTAAAACTATAAACTCATAGTGTCTAAACCTCATCTTAAATGCAGTATTAGGGATATCTTATTCTTTAATCTATAATTGGTGATATCCCAATCTCAATTCAATCTTCGAAAACACCATCGCTCCTTTCATATGATCAAATAAATTTTCAATCCCTGGAAACATATATTGGTTCTTGATTGTAGCTTTATTTAATTGATGATAGTCAATGCAAAGCCTCCATGATCCATCCTTATTTATAACAAAGACCAATGGTGCACCCCACAATGACACACTTGGACGTATAAGTCCCAAGTTCAAAAATTCCTTCAATTTCATTTTAAAATCCTATGATTCAACCGTTGACATATGGTAAGGCGTTCTCGCTATAGGTTTAGTTCCAAGTTTCAATTCTATTGTAAACTCCAACTCTCTTTTCAACAGTAAACCTGGTAACTCTTCTGGAAACATGTTTGCAAACTCTTGCACTACAGGAAGATTTTATAATCCTTCCTCCTCGCCCCTTTCATTTATTGCTAATATTGCATAAATATTGCACCCCTTGTGCAATCTATTCTTTAGTTGTAGGGAAGAGATAAATCTCAAGGACACCCCTTGGTTCCTTCCTACAATCACTCTACTCTATCCCAAACTATCTGTCAAAATTAACCATTTCGTCTTACATTTAAGTATCGCATCATCTGATTCCAACCAATCCATACCAATCACTATGTCATAAGATCCTAACATCGTGAGATATAGGTTGGCCTCCATTACAAAATATCCCAAGTTAATTCTATAGTCTGTAACCTTTCCTCCAACCTTATGTTTGACACCCGATGCCATTTATATGTGTAATACTCCTAGGCCGAACCCAATTGTAAATGTAAGATGAAATGTACTTAAGCTGGTGAGTTATTTGATATCATTTTGTATGCACCTTTCATGGCATAGTGCATGCATGTACTACACACTAAAATGATGAAGTGTGCACATTCTAGGATACCACACGCAACAACTTAAGTGTGCACAATTTTGAGGCTAGGGATCCTTTTTGTATATGTTGTGATTTATAGGATGGTGAGACAGTTATTTTAAGCTAGGAGGCTTATGTTTTCATTAGGTCAAATATCCTAGATGTTAAAGTCTGGTGAGTCTATTTTTGTATATGTATCATTATTAATATAAAATACATCGTTGTGCATAGACCAACCATGATAAAAGAGTATGGGGGACTAAACTCCACTAGTCATGGAAAGTGGGGGGGGCTAAAATTTAAGGAAAAGGAGATAAGCTATGGAGCTTAAGCCAAAAAGGAATATTATATTAATATTTCTTAAGTATAAAGTATGGATAATTATTTTATCCTAAGTTCTAAGGTTGGGGACAAGTGGGCCAAAGTAGCTCCCAACATGACAAGTGTCAATTTGGGAACATGCATACATATAGTTTGGACTTAGTTCATTTTCCCATCATTCCATCATTCCATGATCTTTCAGTCACTTAGTCAGTTGTCCTTCATACCTTCATGTCACTGTACCTGAACCTGTATCTGTTCCCATACCTGTTTGTGTACCTGGTTAGCTTGGGATCTGGACTGAAGAAGCGAGTTGTTAGGCCCATGGAATACTGAAGAGGTGGGTTATCAAGCCCATGAGAAATTTCTCTCTGGGTGAGAGAATTTTTGGGTATTGATTTCCTGAAGGTTGTAAACTATAGCTATAGGGCTCTGAAAATTCCTGTCTGGACTATTCTTGAAGCCCATAAAGGAAGTGGGGAAGTCGAAGGATTGTTGAGCAGAGAAGGGGTACACTTCCTGGGGTGGGACAGGCATGTGGGGAATGTGGGATTGTAGGGTGTTAGTTTGAGTTGGCACCTGTGACAAAGTCTTTCCTGCTGTCTATGATACATCATCGTGGTTAGGAATCCCTTTACCCAAGTGGAGTTTAGTTCCAGCTTGGGAGTGACCCACTGCTGAGAGTGATGAGTAGTGTGATCTAAGGATGGGAGGCTCATGGAAGGTATGCGTGCAATTGGTGATATTATTATCAATATAAGTGTCAATTGCGTGATAAATTACATGCCACATAATTATTTACGTGTTTGTTTTTATGGATTTATCCTATGTGTGATTTATAACTGTCTTTATATTTATGGGTATTGCTTGTATATGCTGCATGTATATGTTTACTATTATTTCATTATAAATCCATGCATTTATAGAATGTATTTGTTTGTTTACATTTTATATATATAAAGTTCCGCAAGAGTTCTATGTGTATATGTTTTAATTGCATGTAGTTAGAAAAATTTATGTGTCATAGCTTAGTTGGATGCTGGGTATGTTACAGTATGTTGAGTAGAGAATGAAAGCAGTTTATGGAGTAGCATGGCCCGACCTGGGTGGTCGGGGATGTTACAATATGGTATCATAGCTTCAGTTTTCAACATTGAGCTTGGATGGGCCGAGCAAGTTGAGTTGAGGAGAAATTTTATAGAGGATTCATTTTGAAGGTGGCCAAATCTCAAGTTACAGAGCGTCTATGGTAAAAAGTAACAACAATTCATGGGAAAATTGATAAATTTGGCCATGTGTTGAGATGTTATTGATTTAATATCAGTTCTAGCAAATTCAGACCTAGAATTGGTCGAATTTCAATTTACAGTGAAGCCATGACAGATGGAGCGAGATTAGTAATTAAAATTCTCAATTTGTGAATTGAGTTTTGGAAAAAACATTTCAAGAAATGTTAGCCCACAATGATTTGTTATTGCAGACATTGAAATGGTGGTATCGAGGTGAAATTGAACAAATTTCATAGTTGTAGGATGTCTATGGTAAAAATGGGGAAGAAGTTAGGAAAAAGCCCAAATTTTTGCAATGGAATTCACGAGGAATTGAGACACAAAAAAAATGAATGTGCGCAAGTGGGTGCACTAAAAATTCATTATCCATAGTGAGAATCTTGTGATATGTGGAAAAATATTGGCATGCAGGTACGCACACTAAAATTTGGCACTGTGCAGAAAAAATATTGGCGTTCGGGTACGCATGATAAAATTTGGTGTTGGGTGGAAAATATTGGCGTATGGGTACGCACACTAAAATTTGGTGCTTCGCGGAAAAATATTGGTGTGCAGGTATGCACACTAAAATTTGGCGCTGTGTGGAAACATATTGGTGTGCGAGTACATGCGCTAAAATTGGCGTTGTGCAAAAAAATATTGGCATTGCGGGTGCGCGAGCTAAATTTAGCATTGTCCGGTACAGATTGAGTGACACATGCGTATTACTAGCGTGAAGTGTGCATATGCATAATAATGTGTGCATGGTGTGCAAATGCATAATAATGGTGTGCGTGGTGTATGTAGTATTGGTAGTGCGCAAAATATTTTTTTTGGTGCGCGTGTGTTAAGAACCAAACATCAATATAGAATACAAAAACCTCTAGAAAAGTACTCAACGCCTTGAAAAAGAGATAATATCAGATAATAATCCTCTTCGAGGGGGCAACCTCCTTTTACCCCACTTAAATGTTCAAGTACAAGATGATTCAAAATGAAAATGTCTCCTTGGTATATATAGGAGACTAGGAGGTTTAATGGCCTAAAGCCGACATAACATTTAGAACTAATGGCCTCAAGCCGACATAAATAAAATAACATTACTAGTCTAATATGCCCCAATTAACTGGTAATGAGCCAATATTAGGGCTTAACATGCCCCTCCCCTTGAGACAAGTGTTGTCCGCAACGCTTGAGTAACTCTGGATGCTTCTGTATAAAAGACTCATCTTCCCAAGTGGAATCTTCAGCTGGTAGTTTCCTCCATTTAATGAGATACTCTGAAATGGATCTATTCCTCAG
>JASDQU010210946.1:0-11567 GCA_032191745.1 Picea mariana | reverse complement strand
AGAGATTAAAGACCACTTGCAAAGGGTGAAAAATCAACAAAAGGTACAAGTAGATAAACATAGAGTGGAGTGCACTTTTGAGGTTGGTGACTTGGTATATTTAAGGCTCCAACCCTACAGACAAACATATTTTAAGAGTAGTGGCGCATAAAATCTCCAACCTCGCTTATTTGGACCATACAAGGTAAAAATTAAGGTAGGGGTCATTGTATATGAGCTTGATCTACCCCCAGAAAGAAAGATACATAATGTCTTTCATGCATCCTACTTGAAAAGGGCCATAGGGAAACACATCATCCCTATTGAGGAATTACCTCCCTTAGATGAGGAGGGGAAGTTGATACTAATACCAGAGGAAGTGTTAGAAGCCAGGGAGAAAAGACTAAGGAAGAGGAGCATCAAGGAATACTTGATCCAATGGAAGAGCTCACCTATAGAAGATGCTACTTGGTAAAATGAACAGTTTCTCTAGGAGGTAGGGTCAGAATTTCTTGTGGGAAAACAATTTTCAGTAAGGGAGACTATAATGTCCCACACCTCTTGTTAAAGAGGTTGTGAGAGACATAGTAGTCTAGTTGTCCTCACTAGACTATAGTCTCATGATTTATGGGGACCAAGAAACCCAAAGTACTTACTTAAGCACAATGTTATAATTTTAAATTGACTTTGGGGAGAAAGGTAAAGCAAATGAAGTTAAGGACCACATGAGGAAAAGTAAGGAGTTAACCCTAGGAGGTGGTCAACTAACTCAACATAGAAATAGATCAGGGATATAAAAGAGACAAGAGAGTGCATCTCTCATTCATTCTAGATTATTATTACTTTTTCATCTTGGGCTCTTGAGAACAAAGACGTTTTGAGGGTTTTGGGATAACAAACCCTAGAGATCAACTCAGTGGTGAAAGATCCCACCTATCCTAATCCAAGCTTGGTCACGAAGGTGCAATATTCCTCCCCTGCCATTCTATAACAGGTACAGGTCACTCAATCAATAAAGGAAGAGGTATTGCGCAGCTTCAGGGGGTTTCCAGTAGGAGGGCACACCATCTGAAGAAGAACTACTTGATCTAGAAAGAGGAAGAGGTTTTAGGGAATAAGGCCTATAGGGTTTTCATTGTAGGGCATAAGGTGCCATTTCTAGCCTATTTTCTAAGAGATTTATCTATTATTTGTTTTATTTGGATCTTGGCACGAGTTGGAGAGAAGGAGGGCACAGTATAGAAAGAGGATCCATCCATTAGATGGATTAGATCTTCTCCAATCAAGTTGAAACTATGCTAGGGGATTTGTCTTTCCCTGATCTACTGTTCTAGAAATTTTGGTGGTATTTGGAGGCCTTTATGAGGGAGGCCAAAATATTGGATAGATACAACCAACCAGGAGGGTGAAACTCAACTAGGAGGATCATATCTATCTATTAAAGGGAAATAAACTAATCTTGTCCCTTTCTCCAATTTATTGTGGTGCCTCTTATCCCCGATTTCTAGGGATAACTAGGAGATCATGTCTCGAGGCCCACAGGTCCTAGACATGGAGTACCAAGAGCAGGATTGACCTGAGCATGGATCTGGAGGGCCCATCTTTCTTCTTCTTCATTAGACTTGTCCTGTCAGCAACGAAAACATCCATAACCTTCGGTTTGGACTTGTATCGGAGAAGACTCTTGCTCCATGAGGTAATTGGTTCAGGTATCATGGTATGTGTCATATTTGATCATTATAACTTTCAGATATATGCATCCGATTCCTTTCATTTCTAACGACTTCTTAGATCTACACCAACCCACTTGACCATGGTTGGGTGATTGACGAGGTACCCTAGCAAGCTTGTGCCCATAGGTTTTGGTTATCCACCAGGGGGAATTTTGAAGAGCCATCGTCTACTCCCATCATATTATCATTTTTACATCTTATCTCCCACTCATCTATCCCATTCCCCTAGTTTGGACATTAGGATGACCTTTTGTGGGGTTACACCTTATCTTGTGGGAAGAAGGGGCTAAAGGCCCAGGAGGTAAAAGAAGTTGGTAAGAGATAAAAGCCATAAAGAAATAAAACCTAGAGATGCCTCGCCCAGGGATCCCTGAGAAGGCAATAAAAAGCCTCTCAATAAGAAACAAGAGGGACCCGAAGAAATGACAAAACAAGACCTAGCCAAGAGGATGGGGGGTCTCATCATGAGCTAGCCCATTATGTTCATGGGTACCTAGCAGTATGACATTGCCATTATCTGGTTACTAAGACAGGGTAGTGACCTTTGGTTGCATGGCCAAGGGAAAGGGGCTCTCATCACGAGTCAATCTTATCATCTCTGCAAAAGTACTTGTGGGTAACACTGTCAGCTCTGGTCACCATGCCAAGGCAGTGTCCTCTAGTCATAATGTCTTTGAGCTATTAGATGATATGCTAGGGGTTTTATGCATGCATTTGATAAAATTAATGATGAGATATGACTGACATGCTATGATCTCTAGGACTAATGATCCCATGGAGGGTGAAGTTTTTTATGTGCAGGACCATTCCCAACGGATAGGTACCAAGTGGAATGGTACACATGGGGAGATGATTAGTTCGGACCTCCATGGGGCTGAAGATCCCATCAGATGGTTTCTGGGACCTCATCAGGGGCAGAGACAGGATAGTGATTGATTGAGCCTTTGCACGAGAGAAGAAGAAGGATCTTTTCATCCAGGACGCCTTGGCTGAGCCCAGCCCTAGGGGGTTGACCCACTGTAGGTGGAACATGTCACTCTAATGGCCCAGGACGTCATCTAGGAGCCCTTGACATCACCTCTACTTTATGGCGCCTTGACAGAGCATTTTGGCACGTGTGGCAGAGTTTGGAGGCTCGGAGAGGGCCAATGTTTGTCATCCAGTGCTATGTTTTGCCCTAAAAAGGGCCAATGTCTCCCTCAAAGGGTCTAGATGTCTTGCTTATTGCTCATTTAGGGTTTTCTTTTAGTAGTTTAATGTAAAACAATATGACTTTTGGTTATTAGCCTTGTCAGCTATTTTTAATGACCTAATTAGTAATTAAAGGTCATAAGATGATATATATTGAGGATGTTTTCCCTCATTTTGACATAACACAATTCACTCACACTTGTGAGGTCTGATTTTTGCGCCCTTCTTGGGTATATTTGTTGCATAAGTGAGGCGCACTTGCTATTGGAAGGATATTTTTGGCATTTCTCTCAAGGAAGGTTTACAACTAAGGTTTTCTTATGCTTCTCTTCATGGTATGTAAGTGAATTTTCTTACAAAACTTCTTAATTGAATGGTTGTAGGTGTAATTTATTGCATTTGTTTATTATATTGCTGATTTAAAACCCTAGGTAACAAGCACACAAGTAGGTCATTGTTACATGTCCCCTTAGAGAGAGATTTTTCAGCCATTGAAGAAAAGAGATAGAGCCTAGCCTTTGCTACACTTATCTTGCTTCTTCCGTTGAGCTACCGTTGAAGTTTATAGGTTGAAAGAAGGTGACGCCCTAAGCCTAGGTTATCTACACCTAGGGTTTTCATCTTCTAGGGTTTGAAAGCCTTGTCCTTGCAACACTTTCTCCCTTAGACTTATTCTTTATGTTAGCCGTTTTGCCAAGTTGACCTAAAGAGGGAGGAAAGAGCACGAGGCCTTTCTTAAGCAACACCAGAGTGAGCCTCTTTCCCCTAGGGTTTTGATTCTAGGGCCCTGCCTTTGCAGCACCATAGAACCCTACCTTCTAGTCTTTAAGTCATAATCCTTTCAAAATCTTGTGCCCTTTTCTTATTTGACTCCATATACCCTAAGGCACTGATATCTAACGTTGAAGTTTTTTTGTACAAAACTACTTTCAAAAATGAATTTTGAAACCCTAACTAACCAAACTAACCTAATTAAGGGCTGATGTCACAATTGGATATTTCATATTGATGCAACAAAATTTAAATATAAGCAATCAAGTGATGATTTTAAGAATTTGTTGAGCAAATTGTTGATTGAATATATTGTTGGCTTAGTCATCTCTTAGATATTGATGAATTGATGGTCTTTCATAGCTAATTGACAAAACATTGAATTCATTTTATATCTATTGCAGAACATTACTTATTTAATAATATCAGATAGTCATTGAAGTACTAACCCTTTGAGTTATAGCCTGCATATATATATTGTGTTGTTGTTGTCTTGTTTCGGGCAGGTGTTTTCAATAGAGCATACACTTCATTTATTGGCTGATTAGCTAGACTGTCTGACATTGGTGGTAACCTGTGAGGAGGGAACTCTAAGACTTGACCTTATACCTTCTACCTCTTCAAACCCCAGGTTGTCAGGGACGTCTCCCCTGGGCTAACCTCCCTAAATAGAAAGAACCTCCCCATCAAGGTGACATTGGGTGGGGAGGGTTCCTGTTACGCCAGTTTGATCTCTATCCTTTATCCTATGACCTAAGCTACAAACTGTGCGATAACATTTTGGCACCGTTGTCGGGAAACACTGAGTCAATTCTCCTCAGACAACAAACCTTTTCAGTAAGCCTTGCCTCAGAGCCTTATCTTACAAACTTACCTCGCGACTCCATTAGGGTGTTTTCCCTTTTCTTTGATGATTTCAAGCAAATCATCTAGCAACTCCACAAATAGCAAATGACGACTCGTAGTGGGCGTCAGTATATACTTCCATCTACTACTGTGACCTCCACAAATCCTGTCACCTCTGTAAGTTCTCCCAAATGGTCTCATAAAGAACTCTTTGGTCCTTTAAGCTTGCCTAACACCCAAGTGGGGTTACATGATCTACCCAAGAAGGTCGAGTCCTGGATACCTAAGTTCTCAGAGGAAGATGGATCCTATGGAAACTCTCATTGGATCAACTTCTGTGATGCTTTCTAGTTTCACCTATCCATACAAGAACACCCCTATGTATTTTTAAGTCTCTTTGTGAGATCACTCACCAGAAGTGCTAGAAGATGGATTAACAGACTCCCAAAAGGAAGCATCAAAAGATCTGAAGATCTTGAAAAGCCTTCCAGAAAGATTGGTGTGAAAAAGAAAGCATGGATTCCCTTTACTCTCAATACACTAATATTTGCAAAGCCTCTAGTGAGGGCATTAGGGATTTCAATGATAGGTTCAACCTTTTACTCAAGAAGATCAGGCCTAGTTTCTCAAAAGAATCTGTCCTCCAACACTACTTGAACTCGTTGGAAGGAGTTTTGCAATTTACTCTTAAAGATCGATCACCCTCGACTCTAGAAGAAGCACAAGACTTTTCTTGCCAGATTGAGAAGAACCTTGAGTTCGAACACTACATCCATCAAGTCAATCTCTCGCACAATAATGATCCCAAGGAATCTGGTGATGAGGATGTCACTGAAGCTGAGCCTAAATTCTCGGAAATTTTTGAAGTAAAACTCATGCCTCCCAAAAGGAAATGGAACACAACTTTCTCAAACACAAACAATGTTTTGAATGTCTCGAGACAACATAAGCCATCCAAGGATTTGGGCATGGCCACTCAAAAAAAACCTAATTTTGAATATGCCTTGTTTGTATTAGACACACCGATGTTGGAAGATCAAGATACGAGTGAAGCCGATAGCTTTAAAGAAATTGATCCAAGCAGTAGTATGTCTTGTATCCTGCAAAGGGTTAAAAGGATTCATGAAATGTTAAAAATTTCTTTTCTAGAAAAGAAAAACTCAGATGACCAATTGCCTTTTAAGGGGATTCCCACATTATTACAAACCGATCATTCTGAGAAAGATGAACAAACACCCTTTTTAGTGGATCCTTACTTGTTTCGAGATTGCCCCACTTTTCCCTTGACAGAAAATGACACAAATTGGGGTGATTGTTCCAATGATGACTCTAATATCTCTGAAGATTTGGATGAAGATGGCTATCCAGTACAAAGAGTAAGTAATTTCGTCGAATGGAACGAAGACGTTTTCAAAGACATAGAATTTCCAAGCACCGTCATTGTTGATGAAAATCCTTGGTGTTTTCAATGCAGTGAGGCACATTGGGAACATGAGTGTCCTTACAATAGTGGTGACCATCAACAAGTAAACAATATAGACCATTTCATAGAAGGCCCTCAAATAAATATCACTGTTGAAGAGCATCAAGAGGCCATGAAAGAAGTAGCCAGGTCATCCAGGATGGCGGTAATAAACAAACTAGATCAGGAATAAAAAGAAAAGCTAAAGAAACAAGAGTTCCAGGTGTATAGAAGAAAGAAGTTGGACCAACCTTCCACTGACCAAACAAAAAAACCACCTGTGGATGTAATCTTTCCTAAAACATCCAATACTGAAAGGATTAAACTAAATTTTGACCTTGAAGGGGAATTATCCAAGATGCTTGTAACCATCCCTTTGAGAGAAGTCATCAAGGTACCATCTATCAAAGAGTGATTTGACAACTTTTTCCAAGGATCAGATGGACCATTGAAAGATGGAACTATTGATCATATCGAGAATGTACCTATAACTACAACTTATGTGCAAAAGCCCAGTGATTCCATCAAAGATGACGAAGCACATGACAAAACCGGGCCGACTCCTCATAAATATTCTCCAAAAGAGGAAAATCCGAATCAGATTAAATGGCCCAAGAGAGAAGAATACCAACAACTCATGGATGAGCTCAAAGCTCAGGAATCAGAGACTGCAAAAATACTAAAGAAGGTGGAAGATGATGTATGGATCCGTCCTTCATAGCAGGAAATCTTTATAGCAGAATCCCACCCACCTCCCTCTACGCAATACACCAGGGTTATTCAAGGAATGACCAATTTCAGAGTCAAAGAGTACAAGGAAGGAGACATGGTATGGATGTGGGATGCCAATAAAGGGAATCCTACTAATATCAAAGGAAACAATAATTTTTGGTTTGGCCCTTTTAAGGTCGAAAGAAAGTCAGTTAATGACTCTTATTACCTGTCTACACTGAATGGACAAAGGTGCATACTGCCTATTAGCAAACACCTCCTCAAACCACACTAGGATGGGGTGACCTGACTCCACATGTAAGTATAGGTAGGTAGGCATTCTTTCGTGTATTATACCATTTGCATTTCATGTTAGTTTGTTTCCTCACTTGCATATTGATTGTTTTATTTCAGTCATATATATATATATATTATATTTACGGGGTGGAAATACCACCCCACCTTTTTTACTGATGCCCTTTTTGAGTGTGATCAGGTTTGCAGGTTTATACCAGAGATGTTGAGGTTCTCATGCGCTCTACGGTGAGCACATGTCCCTAAGTTGGAGCCAGATGTTATCCCCGATTACTAGGGATAACTAGGAGATCATGTCTCGAGGCCCACAGGTCCTAGACATGGAGTACTGAGAACAGAATTGACCTGAGCATGGCCCTGGAGGGCCCATCTTTCTTCTTCTTCATCAGACTTGTCCTGTCAGCAACAACAACATCCATCACCTTCGGCTTGGACTTCTATCAAAGAATACTATTGCTCCATGAGGTAATTGGTCCAGGTATCATGGTATGTGTCATATTTGATCATTATAAATTTCAGATATATGCATTAGATTCCATTCATTTTTTACGACTGCTTGGATCTTACACTAACCCACTTGACCATGGATGGGGGATTGACGGGGTACCCTAGCAATCTTGTGCCCATAGGTTTTGGTTAGCCACCAGGGGGGATTTTGAAGAGCCATCATCTGCTCCCATCATATTATCATTTTCACATCTTATCTCCCACTCATCTATCCATTCCCCTAGTCCGAACATTAGGATGACCTTTTGTGGGGTTACACCTTATCTTGTGGGAAGAAGGGGCTAAAGGCCCAGGAGGTAAAAGCAGTTGGTAAGAGATAAAATCCATAAAAAAATAAAACCTAGAGATGCCTCACCCAAGGATCCCTGAGAAGGCAATAAAAAGCCTCTCAATAAGAAACAAGAGGGACCCAAAGAAATGACAAAACAAGACCTAGCCAAGAGGATGGGGGGTCTCATCACGAGCCAACCCATTATGTTCATGGGTACCTAGTAGTATGGCATTGCCATTATCTGGTTACCACGCTAGGGAAGTGACCTTTGGCTGCATGGCCAACAAAAAGGGGGTCTCATCACGAGCCAACCTTATCATCTCTTCGAAAGTACTTGTGGGTAACACTGTCATCTCTGGTCACCATGCCAAGGAAGTGTCCTCTAGTTAGACCTTGAAATAAAAAGAAAGAAAAAGTAATAAAGAAAAGAAAGAATAAAGGCAATAAAGGGCTTGGAAAGAATTGCATCCATGAGAGGTACAACTCACCTCCTACAAAGGCATCCACAGATAATATCACCCCTGTCTTTCACTATGTCTGGACATCCTTGGACCACACCACCTCGTAATACATGGCTTGGATGATATCCTCTGGAAACTTTCCTTTTCTTATGGATGCTGGCCCAATAGGGAGTTTTGTCTTTTTCTTCAGCTTTGCATAGTAGGTCATTGTAATGTCTTTGAGCTATTGGATGATATGCTAGGGGTTTTATGCATGCATTTGATAAAATTAATGATGAGATATGATTGACATGCTATGATACCTAGGACTATTGAGTCCATGGAGGGTGAAGTTTTTGATGTGCAGGACAATGCCCGACAGACAGGTACCAAGTGGACTGGTACACATGGGAAGATGATTAGTTCAGACCTCCATGGGGCTGAAGAGCCCATTAGATGGTTGCTGGGACCTCATCAGGGGAAGAGACAGGACAGTGATTGATCGAGCCTTTGCACGAGAGAAGAAGAAGGATGTTTTCATCCAGGACGCCTTGGCTGAGCCCAGCCCTAGGGGGTTGACCCACTGCAGGTGGAACGTGTCACTCTGATGGCCCAGGACATCATCGAGGAGCCCTTGATGTCACCTCCAGTGTATGGCTCCTTGACAGAGAATTTTGGCACGTGTAGCAGAGTTTGGAGGCCCGAAGAGGGCCCATGTTTGTCATCCAGTGCTATGTTTTGCCCTAAAAAGGGCCAACGTCTCCCTCAAAGGGGCTAGACGTCTTGCTTATTGCTCATTTAGGGTTTTCTTTTAGCAGTTTAATGTAAAACAGTATGAATTTTGGTTATTATCCTTGTCGGCTATTTTTAATGACCTAATTAGTAATTAAAGGTCATAAGATGATATATATTGAGGATGTTTTCCCTCATTTTGACATAACACAATTCACTCACACTTGTGAGGTCTGATTTTTGCGCCCTTCTTGGGTATATTTGTTGCATAAGTGAGGCACACTTGCTATTGGAAGGATGTTTTTGGCATTTTATGGCATTTCTCTCAAGGAAGGTTTACAACGAGGGTTTGCTTATGCTTCTCTTCATGGTATGTAAGTGAATTTTCTTACAAAAATTATTAATTGAATGGTTGTAGGTGTAATTTCTTACATTTGTTTATTATATTGCTGATTTAAAACCGTAGGTAACAAACACACAAGTAGGTCATTGTTACATGTCCCCTTAGAGAGAGATTTTTCAGCCATTGAAGAAAAGAGATAGAGCCTAGCCTTTGCTACACTTATTTTGCTTCTTCCTTTGAGCTAGCATTGAAGTTTATAGGTTGAAAGAAGGTGACGTCCTAGGCCTAGGCTATCTACACCTAGGGTTTTCATCTTCTAGGGTTTGAAAGCCCTTTCCTTAAAACACTTTCTCCCTTAGACTTATTCTTTATGTTATCCATTTTGCCAAGTTGACCTAAAGAAGGAGGAAAGAGCACGAGGCCTTGCTTAAGCAACACCGGAGTGAGCCTCTTTCCCCTAGGGTTTTGATTCTAGGGCCCTACCTTTGCAGCACCATAGAACCCTACCTTATAGTCTTTAAGTCATCATCCTTTCAAAATCTTGTGCCCTTTTCTTATTTGACTCCATATACCCTAAGGCACTGATATCTAGCGTTGAAGTTTTAGTGTACAAAACTACTTTCAAAGATGAATTTTGAAACCCTAACTAACCAAACTAACCTAATTAAGGGTTGACGTCACAATTGGATATTTCATCTTGAAGCAACAAAAGTTAAATATAAGCAATTAAGTGATGATTTTAAGCATTTGTTGAGCAAATTGTTTATTGAATATATTGTTGGCTTAGTCATCTCCTTAGATATTGATGAATTGATGGTCTTTCATAGCTAATTGACAAAACGTTGAATTCATTTTATATCTATTGCAAAACAATTCTTATTGAATAATATCAGATAGTCATTGAAGTACTAACCCTTTGAGTTATAGCCTGCATATATATATTGTGTTGTTGTTGTCTTGTTCCGAGCAAGTGTTTTCAATAGGGCATACACTTCATTTATTGGCTAATTAGCCAGACTGTCTGACATTGGTGGTAACCTGTGAGGAGAGAACTCTAAAACTTGACCTTATACCTTCTGCCTCTTCAAACCCCAGGTTGTCGGGGACGTCTCCCCTGGGCTAACCTCCCTAAACAGAAAGAACCTCCCCATCAAGGTGACATTGGGTGGGGAAGGTTCCTGTTATGCTAGTTTGATCTCTATCCTTTAGCCTATGACCTAAACTACAAACTATGCAATAACAGTGCCTTTGGAGGCTATTCTCTTAAGTTTTGGAGCTTATTGGAGCTGTCCTTATTCCATATTGATTATTCTTCTTGTATTATTCCATATATGCAAATCTAATGTATCAGGATCACTCTATTATCTAAATAAATGTCAGATCTGAAGGTGTTGGTTCCATATTGGTCTTCATTGCTTGTATCTTGTCATTTTCTTGTGTTATATGCTTAGATCTATATATCCATGCTATAATCTCTAAAGAATAAACCCTCATTGCGCAACTTGATGAGATAAACTTGCAAAACACAATTAAACAATAAACAAACAGTAAACAATCCTTGGTTCTAGGCAAAAAATAATCTAGGGAACATTACAACAATTGGAGAATGGTGAAATCAATGTCTAAAAGATAGGGTTTGAAACCTAAGGTGCTAGCACATTAGGGCCTTGGATTTCAAACCTTAAAGATAATATATTGCTAGAGTGTAAGCACTTTTGAGCTCTAGCAACTTTTCTCCCTTCTTAGATTCTTTAATAATGTCACAACAAGAGTCTAGAATAAAACTCCTAAAGTGCTAGCACTTTAGATATTTAGGAGCTTAATCTAGGTAGGATTTCCTTCACAAATTAATAAATGAAATTATCCTTATGAGAGGAGGGAGAACTTATTCTCCTCTCTTAGGGTTTATACAAGTGAGATATCTTCAATATGAACAAGTAAATTTACCATAAACATTCAATACTTGAAATAAAATTGCATAATTTTACTTACTTCACTAAGATTAGACAAGCACAAACCCTAATTGCATAAAATTCTTCAAAAAATCAACCAATACACATCCAAAATTGTCCTCCAAAGCCTATTGCATGAGTAAAAAAGACCAATATTGCCAAAGATAACAAAAATTGCAGTCCTCCTCTCTCTTGTGTGAAAGAAAAGTGTGATGATAAAATGAAATGTTGGCTAGACATATTTGATCAGGGGATCAAAATTTGCTCAATTTTCAAAGTTCTCGGGTTGAGACGAAAACAGTGCTATTGCGTTC
>JASDQU010210943.1:1437-18699 GCA_032191745.1 Picea mariana | reverse complement strand
TTGTGAAACACACGATTCTTTGATAACATGATGGCGGAATTGTTGTCACAAAATATTGTAGTTGGTTCCTGTTTTTCCTGCAAGAAATCTTTTAACATTCTTCTCATCCAAACTGCTTGACAAGTTGTTCTTGTAGTTGTGATGTACTCAGCTTCAGCTGAAGAAAGAGTCAATATGGGTTGCTTCCTTGATGCCCATGATACTATACCTATTCCAAATTAAATCTGTACCCAAAGGTACTTTTCTTGTCATCTATGTTGACTCCACAATCACTATCAGTGTATCCAATAAGTCTGAAATCTTCTAAAGTAGAATACATAATGCCAACAACTTTTGTTCCATTCACATATCTCATAATTCTTTTTCCTACCTTCCAATGTGATTCTTTTGGAGTTTCCATGAACCTTGAAATCAAGCTCACTACATACATAATATCAGGCCTTGTTGTTTTCAGATACATAAGACTGCCTACCATTATTTTAAACAGTGTGGGATCCACCTTGGGCCATTTATCTTCCTTGCTTAACTTCAATCCTTTTATGACAAGTGTTGGGTTTTCTTTCGAATTTAGCATATTGAATCTTTTCAAAATTTCATGTGCATACTTAGATTGTGAAATAAATATATCATCTTTGGATTGGTGAACTTCAATATTGAAAAAATATCTCATAAACCCTAAATCAGTCATTTCAAATCTATCATTTATGACTGTCTTAAATTCTTCTATGCCAAAATTACCTAAAAAAATCAAATCATCTACATATAAGAAAACAATTAACATATTACCTTGTTGATTTGCTTTGATGTATAGTGTTGTCTCACAATCACTTCTTTAAAATCCATTCTAAGTGAGGTAGGAATCTATGCAACTGTACCAAGATCTGGGAGCTTGATTTAATCCATACAATTCCTTTTTCAATCATTATACTTTGTTTTCTTGTCCTGGAATCTCAAAGCCTTGTGGTTGTTCCACATACACTTCTTCTTCTACATGTCCATTCATAAATGCTTACTTTACATCCATTTGATAAACAAGCCATTTTTTTTGTGCAATAAATGCCAACACAGTTATGACTGTATCCATGCGTGCAACTAATGTAAATGTTTCATTGAAATCAATTCTAGGTTGCTTTGTAAAACCCCTTGCAACTAGCCTTTTCTTGTGCTTCTGCACATTTCCTTCTGCATCTTTCTTGATTTTATAAATCCACTTCACACTCATCACATCCTTGTCTTCAGGTACATCTACCAACTTCCATGTCTGATTTTTCTGTATGCATCCAATTTCTTCATTCATAGTGTGTGCCCATATATCATCTTTGACAACTTCTTCAAAAGTTAATGGATCATCTATTTGTGAAAACATAGAAAAGACATAAAATGAATTTGTTGTCTCAACATTATAGATGTTGCACAAACTTCTTGTTTTTCTTAGTAATAAACTTTCTAATGTTGGATCTAGAGATGTAGAACTACTTGGACTACTTGTTGGAGTTTTTTATGTTCTAGGTGTGGACTACACACCTGCAAATCTCACTGGAGTAGTTTGTGCTGGGATTTGTGTCGGAGTTCAAGGTGTGGAAGGAACTTCACACTGACTTGTACTTGGTGTTTGAAGCACTTCTTCTTATGTGTCATCATGCTCAATAACATCAATAATTATGATTTTCTTTTCTATGCTTCCATCCCATGCTTCATTCTCCAGAAATTGAACATTGCGACTAATGATGAATTTTCTTGCAATAGGATCATATAGCTTGTATGCTTTTGTATATTTAGAGTACCCAACAAGTATACTTTTATGTCCTTTGTTATTTAGCTTGTTTCTCAACTCATCTGGAACATGTGCATATGCGGCACAACCAAACAAATTTAAGTGAGTCACATTATGCTTCATACATGTTCAGAATTCTTGAGGAACTTTGTTCTTCACACTCTTTGTCGACATCTATTTATGATTTATACTGCACTTGTTACTACCTCATCCAAATACTCATTTGACAAATATTTGGCTACCAACATACTGCACGCCATTTCCATGATGGTTTGATTCTTCATTTCTGTGACACCATTCTGTTGTGGTGTATACCACACAATGAATTGCTTGTAGGTTCCATGAACTTTACAAAAGTTCTGAAACTATCTTGAAACATATTCACCTCCTCTGTTAGTTCTTAGAACCCTTATGTAATAACCACTTTACTTCTCCACAAGTCATTTAAACTATTGAAAACAAACCAATGTGTTAGATTTATGTTTTAGAAAATAAATCCATGTCTTTCTTGAGAAATCATCAATGAATGTCAGAAAATATGTACTACCTGCTGTAGATGGTATTCGCATTGGTCCACAACTATCTGAATGTACAATTTCCAATGGAGCTTTTTCTCTATATGACTTTCCAACTAGAAATTATTCTTGTTGTTACTTTCCAAGGATGCATCATTTACATATTCTTTCTGGTTTTTCAATTACTGGAAAACCTTTCACCATATCCTTTGTATGTAACAGCCTCAGACCTCCAGAGTTTAAGTGTCCAAATCTGAAATGCCATAGCCAGGAGTCATCCTGCTCTTTAGACTGGAATGTTGCCTGCAACTCTGTGCCACTATCTTATTTTTCTTTAAAACTACACACACTAAATTTTCCTTCCTTGGAACTACGCACACTTACTTCTTTACTTTCTACTGTAAATGCAGTGTCAGACTACGTATCTTTTGTGTCATGGTCAACTTGCAATGTTTTTCTCTTCATGGTTGGCTCCAATGTTAATGGAAACATTATGTTGCTTGTCATATGAATTCTTGCAATAAGTTGATTGCTTGGATATATGTCCATAATTACACATTGATTATCTTCCATGTAAATTCTATATCCTTTCTGTAACAACTATCTTGTGCTCAATAAATTATGCTTTAATCCAGAAACATAATATACATAAGGAACAAATTTTTGTTCTCCTTGTTTATTCAAAATGTTAATACTGCCTTTTTCCTAAGACAATGACTTGGATATTTGTTCCAAGTGTAACTTTAGTTTGGATTGACTTATCCAAACTAGAAGACAACTCTAAGTTTCCTTTTATGTGATTACTGCAGCCTGAATCAAGATACTATGTGTCACATGGACTTTCTTGAGAAACATTGCATTCAACTAGGGAAATTATAGGCATTGCTTCAACATGTGCCATAAACATAGGGTTGGAGAGACTATTTGCATTGTTTGATTGATCTTGACCTTGCTTGTTCTGATTATACTGTCTTTTTTTTCACTCATATGCATAATGTCCATACTTTTTACAGTAATGGTACTGGATCTTTGATTTATCAACTCTCTGATTTCTTGATTGTCTGTTATTTGTATTTTTATCTCTTCCACCAGTGTTTCTAGGATTTCTAGTGCATCCACCTCTGGCAAAACTTCTTCCTCTGCCGCTAGAGTTAGCTCTCCCCCTTCCTCTTCCACGACTTATAGATGACTGCACGGAAAATGCATTTTCTAATGACATGTTTGACCTATTCAATTCGTGTTCATGATTAATGAGGGAGGATTGCAGTTCATCTAGACTAAACTAACTTAGGTCTTTTCTTTCTTCCAGAGTCACAACAAGGGTATCAAATTTAGGAGGAATACTCCTAAGTACCTTTTTAACAACCTTTCTATCTTCTATGGTTTCACCGTGATACTTAATCTAATTTATCACGCCAATAACATGGGTGTAAAATGAATCTACTTAGTCTATGTCTTTCATTGACATAGTTTCAAAATCTCTTCTAAGAATTTGTAGTTTTGAAGTCTTGAATTTGTCCATACCTTGATAAGAGGTTTGTAATATCTCACATGCTTCCTTCGATTGTTTTTCTTATGCAAATCTTGGGAGTATGCTTTCATGCATGGCTTGATGTATGTAAAACATCGCTTTTCCATCTCTCTTTCTTTTATCTTTCAAAGAATCCTTCTCAGTTTGTGTGAGTGCATAGTATGTTGCTAGATTTGTTGGTTCCACATAGCCATTTTCAACTATTTACCATACATATTGACCCTTAAATAATGCCTTCATGGTCAAGGACCATTACTCATAATTTTTACCTATAAAAGTGGAAGGTTGCATAAGGACCATTACTCATAATTTTTACCTATAAAAGTGGAAGGTTGCATATTTGAAATAAAGGCCATATTTAACCTTACAACAAAATTGTAGCTATTGATAAACCTGCTCTGATACCAGATCTCATACCAGATCTCAGATCTACAGCTTGCAGATAGACTCTACGCAACGCAGCTACAAAGACCGCGCAGTAAAATTCTTTGTCAATGAACCCTCGAGACTTACCGCACAGTTTCGAGACTGCTCAATATACTACGGGCTGTGATAATAACACTAAGTAAACAATTTCTTGATACAATAACTATGAGGAGCTTTTGCTCGAACAACTTCTGCAAATTTACAAAACACAGATCTTGTGCCTCTTAGACTTCTTTGACTCCTTACACAACTGTTGTTGCTTGCTAACTATCGACTCTTCTCTCTGTTATATTCTATTTGCTCTATATTTCCAACAATAGTGTGGAGAAGCCTGAAGATTATAATGGTAGCCGTCCCAATCTACCCGGGTAAGCAAATACAAACCCCACCTAGTTACAAATTCAACGAGGAAGAAAAACCTATCAAACACAATTATTGGACATGGAGATGGCGTATTTCTCCCTTGCAAAGGCACATCTAACAAGTAATTTGAAGAGTTTGGATTGGGTATATTTACTGTATCCGCATACTTTTCCTTCATTGCAATAAGACGGGGCATCAAAACGACGAGACAATAATTGCCTGTCTCAAAGTAAGAAGAGGCAAATGGTTTGGATTTTTTTAAAGGGTAGCTTTANTAAATATTTTTGGCAAATTATGCGTGGAATATTGAAGTAATAGATTCTGATCTATTGGAAAATTACGGGTGCTATTGGTAAAAAAATTGAACAGAACATTTATCATTTCCTTCGTGACTGTGAGAACACTTAATTTTTGTCATTTTTAAAGATCAGATGTCAAATTTTAAAATGCACTTGCGAGTTCAGTGAGCTGTGTCACGGGAGTCGGAATATTTATTCACGGTTAAACCAAGTTAGATGTACATCACATAGACATGATCAAGCTTGCTTTAGCACTTGATTCGTCGTACAAAGTAAGTGGAAGTATACGGTAAATTGCAAATTTTGGAGTCCAACTTCAAAAGTCAGAGTGTAGTAAATTTTGGAGGCCAACTTCAAAAGTCAGCCCGTGACAGAAGAAAGCAAATTGTAAATAGTTTAATTAAATCAATTCATTTATTGAACAGAAAATTAAAAAACATTTTGAAAACGATTTCCGTGGCAGCAGCATAAGCTAAATAAACTCCACTTGCAGTCAAAGTTTTCAAGACAGGCATATGCAGACGATTAAACTTCTCCCAGAGTAATACCCAGTATCATTGTCAACTGCACTGACACATTCACACAATTAAATTTGTCAAGCATGTACTTTGAATGTCAATGTTTTTTTAAAGAAATTGACAAGAGGGGAAACTTTGGTTAGATTTTTTTTTTAAATTGAATAAAATTTTTGCATAAAGTTATCAAATTGCTTGTATTTCAAACTAACTAGTAGATTAGTATAGATAAACAGTAGATTAGGATAAAACTTTATCTAGCTTAACAGCTAAACGCACTAAAATAGTTATCCATTTTGTTCATTCGCTCTCTTGGTTTAACTGTGAATAAACAGCTCACTGAACTCGCAAGTGTATTTTAAAATTTATTAGAGAGAATAAAATTTTATTTTTACAGTGAATAAAAGAAACATAAATGAAAGAAGGATTTTTAAAAATTATATTATTAAATAATAAAAGAATTATTATTATTATTATATATATATATATAATTTATTTATTTATTTGTTCAAGAATTTTTTAGTTAACCTACATCATAACGTTCAAGAAATTGTTTAATAGAGAGTGAAAATTTTATTTTATTTTTCAAAGCAATTGTAAAGAAGTTGATTTTTCAATTTTGGAGAAAAAGGAATTTTTTTTCATATTTTTGTTATTTCTTTTATTTTTTATGATTATGAAATTTGGGTTTGCAACTTTTCTATAGGAATATGAGGGAACCAAGGAAATCCAGAAGAACTTAATAATTTATAATCTTAAACTTAAAATAGATATTTCTCATTTCATTGTTTTCTTAGAGGTTGGGTTTCACCAATTCAGGGTAAGGAAATGCCTATGTATCTCATGTACAAGCATAAGATAATTAACATGAAGAATAAAAGGCTTTCTAGCATTACTTTCAATTTAAGTAAAGTAACTTGAGGTTTGAGATAGGATGCCATAAGTATTTTTTTCTAGTTAATCCAATGGAAAATTCAAAAGGAAGCCACTTTTCAAATTATTGTTAATAAAAAATACACTTTCACAATTAGATTTAAAGATACATTATATTGATGTGAAGAAATAGAAAATAAGAAAAAATTGATATACTATAAAAAGATCATTAACCCCCATCTAGAAGAGCGCACCTGATACAATCACCTTAGCTTTTGCAATCAATCCTTACAAAAAAAAAACATGCTTCTTCCCACAAAGTACACAACCAACAACATACTAATATCTCACACAAATTAACCATTAACGAATGCTTAAGGAATTTTAAGACTACGGGAAAACAAATTAAGCAACAAAACTAATGGACAAGAACATAAATATCTTCATTTCATAAATTTGTTTACAGATTTATTAAGTCTAAGATGAATCTTGAAAAGTTTTCTTCTTTGTTTTTGATTTTTTGGCCATATTTTCTCTTTTCTGTTTCTTTCTGTGCGAAATGAAGTCAAATTTTGTTGATCTATGTTGAACTGAACCAATGCACTATTTTCATTCCCCATTTATCTTTTCATTTCTTAGAAATTGAATCATTCTGACCATTCAACTTTCCCAATTAATTTTCCTAGATTTATTTGGTGTTCCACTTGCCATGATCTGCTTGCACTACATGTGGAGCTGAAAATGCAATATTTGTAGTCTCTAAATACATCATGTGGATGTTGCAGCAACATGTTGCAACAACTATTTCAACATGTGTTACGGAAACTATTTCAACTTGTGTTGCAACAACTATTACAATATGTGTTGTACCAACTATTTCAACATTGGTTGCAATAATTGTTTTAGCATGTGCAACCACTGTTTCAACCTTTATTGTCACAACAATATGAATTTGGAAATTATTCATTCCTATGATTTATTAGCTTAAACTTGAAATATTTTTGGGTTGATGTAGATTTTTTGAGGCCAAAATTATCCTGCATGAACACATTTCTAGAAGAAAATCAAGATTGTTAAAATAAGAATGAACTATCTTGATGTTCATAGTGAATATGGGCATTGGTCAAGACTTAAAAATTCTCAGAAAAAGTAATTTATAAACTTTGTGATATGGAGAATGTAGAGGATTAAAAACACTTTATCTTAGAATGTCCCTCCTATGTACACATTAAATATCAATTCTACAATATTTATAATAATACTAACAAAATTCATACCAATATTGTCTATCATAGAAAAACAGATGTTAAATAAAATCAATTTATCATCAAATTTTCTTAAGGTTTAATAGACCAAAGTTTATCTTAGAAGATGGTGTTGAATAGTTGACAACCAATATGGTGATTCAAATACCTGTGCAGGAGTTCAATCAGTTCAAGAACAACCAAACATTGTGATACATATATGTGTACCCTATGGAGGTGTATATAAAATTATAAGCATGTTTGATGGGTTGCTTGAATCCCCGAGTTTGAGCAACAAAATACCATTCCCCTTCCCACATTTAATTCTCTTTGTCATTTAATTTCTAAATTTTGTTCTTGACTATTACATTGTTACTCTTTGTTTCATTCTTTCTATCCGATTCCCCAATAATTGGTATTCGATATTCAAGAGTCAAATATCATAGGTTTTCCACATAATAGTAATATTTTTTCCTGTAGTCTAAGATCATTGAGGTCAAGTGAAGGAGTGAGTCGAGGGACTCTTGGGTCAAATCCCTACAGAGGAAAATAAGGGTTTGGGTTGATTTTGTGAAGATAATCCACCGAGAAGTAAGGAATTGTGCAATGGTTATTGTCGTGAATAGTTCATTCTTCAGTGGTAGCTTCCATGGAGAATGAAGAAGAGTTAGGACATTAAGGAGAAGGCCACATGAAAGGATGAAATGGAGAAAATGAAGAATGCAAAGTTTGAGGTGCATAATTTTAATGGAAAATATATCGTTGAGTTGTGGAAGCTGAAGATGTCGGATTTGTTTGTGCAATAAGGATTGTAGAATGCATTGGTGGGAAAGACAAAGAGACCAATGTGTATGAAAGAAAAGGATTAGGAAGATATGGATTTGAGAGCTCTTAGTACCATCCATTTATGTATGGAAGGTGAAGTTCATTTTAATCTCATTCGATAGGAGACAACAACAGGCTTATGGAGAACAATGGAAATCCTTTACATGAAAAATTCCTCAACGAATCAAATCTACTTGAAGAGGCAATTGTATAGTCTATGGATGAAAGAAGGTACCAAAATTGTTGATCTTTTAAATGTATTTAATACTTTCTTATGCTAGTTAACTAGTATGCATGTAAAAATTGATGAGGAAGATAAGGGAATGATGTTGTTTTGTTTGCTTCTCGAGTCTTGGGATCATTTAGTCACTTCTATTATCTTTATCATAATATATACCCTTGAGTTTGACTATGTTGTGGGAGATTTGTTGTCTGAGTAGGTGAGGAGGAAATCCAATATAGAAACCTCCACACTGGAAGATTTGGTGGTTAGAGGTCGATCCAGAGAAAGAGGGGAATTAGGAGGTACATCTAGATCCAAGTCTAAGGGAAAGATAAAATGTTGGTACTACAGTAAATTAGGGCATCTCAAGAAATATTGTTGGAAGAAAAAATAATCCAAGGAAGAATCTGGTAAGGAATATCGATGAATCAAGTTTAGGTATGGTTGATGAAGTTTTATCTTTTTGTAGTGCCTCACAATATCAAGAATAATGGTTGTCATATTTTGGTACTTCCAATCACATGTGTTCACATAGAATTTAGTTTGTGTCTTACCAATCTATAAATGATGGTGTTGTTTTTTGGGGAAATTATATTTCTTGTAAAATTGTTGGTATTGGGAGCATTACGATTAATATGTTCAATGGTATTGTAAGATTTTTTATGGATGTTATACATATACCATAACTTAAAAATAATTTAATTTATTTCGGATTTTTGAATTCTAGAGGTTACATGTTTATAGTTAAAGGTGGAGCACAAAAAGTGTCGAATGGAATCTTGGTGGTTATGAAGGATACAAATATTGGAATCCATTACAAAATGGAAGGAATAACTCAAGAAAATGAAGAGTCAGTTGTATCTGAGGAAGCAAGGAAATCTACTTGTTTTTGGCATTAACAACTAGGTCATATGACCAAGAAAGGGATGGAGATGTAGGTACTAGCAAACCATAAGCTATTTCCATAATTACAATATTATAATTTATACAAGTTTAATATATTTGTGCATTATATTGATGGATATAATGGATGTATATTTTGGGATCCCACTTCCCACAAAATCATCACTAACAGAGATATGCACATGGAACAATTAGATTTTTTTTTAGGATCACAAAGGGAGATTAATTTGTAAACACATGGAACCATTGTATGGCCTAAAGGAACCCAAACAATGGTATAATATGTTTGATTCCTTCATCATGAGCCAAAATTTTACTAGAAGTGAGTATGATCATTGTATTTACTTCATAAGTTTCAATATCACATTCATTATCTTGGTGTTATATGATGATGATATGATTTTGGCAAGTCAAAACATGGTTGATATCAATAGGTTAAAGGCTCAATTGGACAAGATGTTTCTATTATAAATAAAGAGATGTGCTCATTTTTCCATAGATAATATAACAATATTGTCACCCAACCATAGGCACAAAGGCCACCCTTGAGCACCTTTACCTTGATAGACAAAATAATTTCGGAAGAAAAAAAATAGCCAATCAAGGTAGTGTATATTTCTCAAAGGATAGCACACCAAGAAAGAATAACCAAAGAACAAGAAGAAAGTACAAACCATAACCAAGAGAAAGTCCAACCAAAATCCAAAATCCCAGTTGCAACAACTGCAACTGCACTCCCTCTCCAAACTTGTGCACCACTAGACTTATGCAATTGTGAGAGTGAGAGTGAAAAATGTGCTCTAGCACCCTCTATTTATATTTCTCTATCTCACTTGACTGGGTCAACTTCTCTTTCTAGAGGCTAATAAATTAATATTAAATATTCTCTTGAGTCGGCTTGTTTTAGGGTTTTTCTTGCTTCCCAGAATATTCTAGTCTTTTCAAAACACATGGAGGCTAATATCTCTTGCAGCTACCATAATATGAACACTCCCTCCTAGATAGGGAGGTATTAAAGGCAATCATATTGAGCAGAAATATACCATTCAACTAGTGTCATCATCATAGTAACATAGGCTCTGTCATGATGACATATATCAACTCACGAGCAACATCATCACTATCAGTATCATCTGATAAAATCAACTGCATCATATCTCGAATCCATACTCCATTTGAGTAATTGATCATGATGTTGAATAAGTCCCTCACTCCACAAAGTGATACAAAAACCATTCTTCTCATACATACATGTGTCCTAGAAGAATAATTGTTCCAACAGATGATGGAAGCCATGCCATGGGATACAAGGACTATTCTTTTAATTCGGACATACATCCTATAAGAATGAGTGTCCTAGACCATTTTCCCTTCAACCATTACTGTGAAATCAAGGAAAATGTATTCCCACCACCAATATTTCAACCTAGACCATCCTCCATAGGAATGATGTTTGTTCACCAAAAATTTGTCCCTCCTAGATCATTCTCCACCAGGAGAATGTCTTCCATCAACACACTGACTATCCATCTAGCTGGAAATCATCTCCAACACTAGTGGTAGTCTCCATGGAAATCAGAATAATGTCATCCAATAGATCACAATTGTTTTTATCCATAGTAGTACACAACTATTATCCAGTGGTACACAACCACACCTAGTAGCACACAAATACTAATGAGTGACACATAGTCACAACCAGTAGAACACATCCACCATAGTAGAATACAACTATTGTCCAGAGATATAAAGTCTCCACAACAATCATATCATCTGATAACAACTTGTATAAACAATATCATGATACAAACTGGGTCATCTAGGACATTCTTCCACTCACATCTATGATATATGGAATAGCATCTTAGAAAGTAGAACATCAACCATCAACTATGTGGACTATTCTTCCCTATCATGGAAGAATGATTGTCCTTGATTTCTGAACCTCGACCATTCAACCTAAATGGGCTATTCTTTCAGCACTAATCATAGTGCAACCTAGAGAGAATGAGTTTTCCCTACGGAATTCCTGTCCATGATTAATGAACTTGGACCATTCACCTAACTAGGCCATTCCTACGACACTAATAAAAGAGAAACCTGGAGAGAATGAGTCTTCCCTAGGGAATGGTTGTTTGGACCATTTCCTATGTAAATGATTGTCCTGTACAAACCTCCAAAATGGACCATTCTTTGAAACTTCAAAAGAATTAGTTCTTGGTAAGGCGAACCATTCTACTTGACCACTACTCAAAGTGACTTCCAAGAAGAATGACTACCCTAGACCATTCCCCCACACTGGCCACAAGGGGAATCACTATCTATGGTACACCAAAAATCTATTCGACCATATTCATTATGAAAATGACTTTTCGATCTGGACCATTTTTCGAACTGGAAAATGATTATCCGTCAGAAATCTCAAACCACTTTCCATACTGGAAAGGAACTTCCCAACCTAGATCATTTTTTGAATTGGAAAATGACTGCCCATAAATCAATAACATATAAGTGCTATCTCCCAACCTGGGAGTAATCATTTCTTTTTTCAATAAGGATTTCGTCTCCACGAGCCCCAACTTGTCCCTTAAGTATGCAAACTTTTTATCTTGGAAAAAGGCTTTACCAAAATATCTACTATCTTCTCATCTATGGAGATATACTCGAGAAACACTTCTCCCCTTTGGACTTTATCACAGAGAAAATAATTCTTGATATCAATGTTCTTCGACCTGTCATGGGACATCGGGTTCTCTGAAAGATTCACACAAATTTGATCATAACAATATATCATGGTCAAATAAAACACCTGATCAAATAGTTCATAAATCAACTTACAGAGCCACACTGCTTCCGTACAAGCATTACAAGCTGCAATATACTATGCTTCTGCAATGTTGAGTGCAACAGAGTTTTGTTTCTCTCTAGCCCATGACATCATGGAAAATCTCAAACTAAAACATATCCAAGTAGAACTTCTTCTGTCATCTGCACTCCATGTCCAATTTGAATCGATAAATCCATGAAGTTGTATATCATAAATCAAACATCCCACAAATCAAATATCTAGTTTAGTATTCTCCAAATACATTAATGATCCAATCAATTTTTGATATAGACACAAGTCTACTGGATCAAATTCTCTCAACTTGTTCATATATGTCATCATGGGAGTTTTCCATGGATTTTCAATCCATCATCCCATAATTTTGAAGAACCATTTCAATATACTTCCTCTGTCATAGGAAGTTTTCACCACGCTTCTATTGTACATGAGATACTCTCGACCAAGTTTTCTTGAATCCATACAAGGTATTCTTCCATTTGCATACAAGGGTGTCTTTTTGGTATACCTCAAAACATTGAGATTTCTCTACATATGCTTCTTCTTCAATTACTCTGTTTGAGAAGAAAAGTATTTATATTCATCTGATGTAAATTCCAACCCATGGATACTGCAGGAGATATAATGGCTCATGTAGAGTTATGTCTGGTTATTGGAACATGTTGTCATCATAGTGTTCTCCCTCCTTATGGGAGAGCCCTCTAGCCCTGAGTCTCGCCTTGTATCTGTCAATGCTTAAGTATTTTTCATAATTTATCACATACATTGTTCTTCATCATAGATTTGTTTCACTCCTTCTGCTTGACTGCTTCTAGTGGGTTCAAACTGGTTCAATTAGTTGTTCTGAATTTTCTTTCTTTATTGGAATCTTCATGTTCTTACTCATGTTTGTCTTTAATGTTGGAGTTGATGGAATATTCTATAGATTACATTTCCTTCTTTCCTAAAGGATCCAACCTTTTTCCTTCCACCATAGGAACATAAATGCAAATGGACAATCAAGGATATTCAAGGCTTCTTTTTGAAGAATACTTCTTCTAGAGTCAAACTTAACACGTGTTGCTTATCATGGATGCTAATTCTAATGAAGAACATGGATATATACTTCATAGTATTTACAGTTTCTTCTTCAATGGATCATATCGTTGGGGATTATCTCCCTCTTAATCGTGGCTTCATGCATGAATGAGAAATATGCATGCACTTCTTTTGTAATTATGTGATCATCTCCCTCCATCTTAGAGAGTCCATTCTTTTGTCTACTGCATCTCTCTTTTCTTTTTGCAAATTGTCACAAGCCTGTTCTGGTTTCCTTTTGATTCCAGACTTCTTTTGAGTCAGACTCCTCTGAGCCTCTTTAATTTTGTTTCTATCTGTTTCGATTTCTTCCCATTTGGCAGTTGTTTCATCCTTATAAACTTCTTCTATGACAACTTCTGCAAGGAGTGTTCATCAAACATATTTCACAAGGGTACCTACCTAGAACAAGAAAAACAAGAGAAAACAAGAAATATATATCTAGAGGAAATGTTATTTCATCTTGTAGACAAGTACAATAAGAATATATATCAATGGTATTCATATGTAGTAAATTATTTAATGCACCTAGCAATGATAGAGTCTTTCAAATACTGCTTTCACAAGTTGTAATGTAACAATTATCACCCTTGATATACACAAATTTGAATCTTAACAATATAATCAAACATGGAACCTAAAGCCTCAACTATTGTGGAGGGTGTGCTTGTTCCTTTGAATGCACTAAATCCCATATTACATCTTGGAAATTTTCGCTATTACTTTTCCTGCAAACACACTCACGTTTTGCTATATGATATAACTTGGATAACATATACAAGCGCACAACTTTGAAGTCTTGTAGCATCGTTCACATTGTCTTCGAAACTAAATCTAGATAACATCTTGATAAGAAGATATTAGAAAATCAATCACAAGATTCAATGATTACAACAAGCTAGAAACTCTAAAATTTCAACTTTCACTACAAAAATGAATTTGACCAGAAGTCAACCTTTTACTTTGACTTTGACCAAAATTCAAAATTGACTTTTTTGCTAGCTGAGAGTACCAAGAGGTGCGCTACGATAGGTCACACTATGATGTCAAGGAATTAGGTCAAACCTTACATCATAAGTGCCTGAACACAAGGGTTAGGGTTTGTTGCAACTGCATAATTAGAAAAACTAGTTGTAGCTGTAATTGGTGCCACAATGATCTTAAAAAATAACTTCCCAATATATCTTCTAGTGGTTATACTGTCTGAACATAGTTTGGGCCCATATCCTATTATAAATAAATAGATGTGCTTGTTTTTCCATAGACAATATAGCAATATTGTCACCCAACCATAGGCAGAAAGGCCACCCCCAAGCACCTTAACCTTGACAGAAAGAATAATTATGGAAGAAGAACAATAGCCAACCAAGGTAGCACATATTTCTCCAAGTATATTACACCAAGAAAGAATAACCAAACACCAAGAAGAAATTCCAAACCATAACTAAGAGAACGTCCAACCAAAAGCCAAAATCCTAGTTGCAGCAGCTGCAACTGCACTCCATCTCCAAACTTGTGCACCATTAGTCTTATGCACTTGTGAGAGTGAGAGTAACAAATGAAGTCTAGATCCATCTATTTATATTTCTCTATCTCACTTTACTGGGCTGACTTCTCTTTATGGAGGCTAATAACTCAATATTAAATATTCTTTTGAGTCGACTTGTATTTTAGGGTTATTATCCAATGTTCTAAGGTTTCTCCTGCTTCCCATAATATTCTTCTCTTGTCAAAGGTTACACGTGGAGGCTAATAACTCCTACAGCGAGCATAATATCATCAGTTTCATATGAAGGATCTAGGAGCTGCAAAACATATATTAGGCATATAATTACACAGAGACGAGAAAAACGGTAAGCTATGGCTATCACAACATGAGTGTATGGTGAATATAGTGACGAGGCTTAGTATGAAAATTTTGAAACCAATAAATTGTTTGCAAGGTGAAGGTTTTTGAATAGGTGACAACCAATTTGGAAATTTGAATACCTATGAGGGAGTTCAACCAATTCAAAATCAATTTGATTGTTCGAATGCTTGTGCAGTAGTTCAATTTGTTCACAAATAATTGAACATTGTGATATTTATATTTGTAGCATGAAGAGGCATATAGAAAATTATAAGCCCATTTGATGGGTTATCTACATCTCTAAGATTGAGCAATAAAACACCATTCCCTTTCTCGTATTTAATTCTCGGTGTCATTTACTCTCTGAATTCTATGCTTGCTTGTTACATTTTTACTCTTTGTTGCACTATTTTTTGGTTGGTTCCTCAAAAAATGATAATCATTATCATCACATACTCCATTCTAATAAACATAAAATAATATATTAATTTATAAAATAAGAACAAACTCACACTAGATTTATGGTAAAATTGAGCATTGGAGAAGACCTAAAATTTTGTAGGAATACAAAATATTAATCTTTGTAATACTAACAAATTTGAAAATGAAAATTTTTTTCTCTTGAAATTCCCTTCCTATGCACACATTAAGGCTCAATTTACGATATAATAACATATAACATAAAGGATCTTTATAAATTAGGAACTCATGAAAACAAAAAACAATCACAAAATTTTCTTTGCAAAATTTCTTAATCATAGAAACTAATTGTTAAAGGAAATTAATTAATCATGAATTTCTCAAAGTGAAATAAACCAAATTTTATCAAAAGTTTATCTTAATTGATGGTAATCATCCCCACCCATCCTCATATGTTATTAAACTTTTTAATATAATTCTATTCATTAACCTCCCACGATAAACATTATCACCATATCCTCCTCATAATTAAAAATATTTATTATTTTTTCCATTATAAATGTATGAGTTAATAACAATATATATAATCCCACTATCTACTACACCTAAATTAGTGAAGAAACCCTCCCCATGATTGAAAATATTAAAATAAAAGTTTATAGAAATAAAATTTTACAATATACAAAAATGCATGTATGATCTAATCACAATATATATAACCCCACTATCTAATACACCTCACAATATATATAACCCCACTATCTACTACACCTAAATTAGTGAAAAAACCCAAATTGGTGAAGAAACCCTCCCCGTGATTGAAAATATTAAAATAAAAGTTTATAGAAATAAAATTTTACAATATTAAAAAATCATGTATGAGCTAATCACAATATATATAACCCCACTATCTACTACACCTAAATTAGTGAAAAAACCCTCCCCATGATTGAAAATATTAAAATAAAAGTTTATAAAAATAAAATTTGTAATATACCAACTATTTGAATATAATTTTATTTTTCTTGTCTATGATTATAGGACATAGATACTCACATTGTTATTGTATGTATAAGTGTGAACTTGGTTTATAAAATAAAACTCAAGGTTTGGCACCATCTCTAGATATTATCGTTGTGGCTTCTAAGCTAAGTTTTTATTTATTGTTTTGACTTTCTTTTCCTTTAGTGTTATTCAGATAAACCTGAAACTAGGTAGCTCCTACCTTATTATAATCACAGTTATATTTTATTTAGGGATAACCATTTTGTTTAACTTATGTTATGCATATGTAAGTTTGAACTTACGTACTTGAGTTAACATAACACAAACCCCTATAGGCTGGAACAACCTCTCAGTATAGGATTGAATAGCCCAAGAGGCAAAGTGGCTTGCATGTCCTTACAGAACCCCCGAACTTTGTACTGAAGCCCTTCACCACAAACTACAAAAAATTTCTTGTTCGCATTGATCCTTTTCCTTTTGTGAAGTTGTACATGTGACCACCAACTAAACCTAGGTGCTCAGCTAAAAAGCGCTCCGGTGCTCTAGAAATCTAGAGCGCTAGGAGAATTTACTCC
>JASDQU010210942.1:0-18699 GCA_032191745.1 Picea mariana | reverse complement strand
CACCCTAGCCTCTTACTTATACTTTTCCTTCTAATTCTCTGTTGAGTTAGGTTAACTCCCAGGGTTAATCTTCTATTCTTCTGTTGAGTTATATTTTACTCCTTTCCTTTTCCTTTCTTAAGTCAACTTAAAAATATAACTTTTAACTTCTTGACTTCCCCCCCCCTTCAGTGTGAGACTATGACCTAGTGGGGGTTCCCAGGCCACTAAGTCTCCTGATTACCTCTCTAAGAGGTGGGGGACATTACAGAAAAGGAGTTTTTTCTACACATTTTCAAGAGGTTGCATATGATATGTTTTCACATGTAATTGGGGAGAAGGATCTGAAGACTGTCTGTCTTTCTTTGCAAGATTCATGAGTTTTTTGCTCACCTATTGTTGATAAGTATGCAGATATAGTAGAGCAGACCCTTACTTCAAAGGACATTGATTTAAGCAGCAGCCAGCCCATATATGACATTTATGAATCCGATTTCGATGAGCCTTTTTCTTGTCCTATAAAGGAACGACATCATGTTGTAATTAACCATTCCATGTTTGTAGAAGACATTGAATATGATGAGTTTAATCTGGACGAAGATTTCAGGTCTTCTCTTCTGTTTATAATGCCTCAGGAACAAAAAATTGAAATCACCTACGAAGAAGATATCGAAAAAGAAGGGATTAGCAATCCAATCATCTCACAAATATTTTCAAATTTGCATGAACCAGTTTATGGCAATGATATATTAGAGGTCGAAGAAATTATTGAACAACAAGCAGAGGTAACTGTGTTTGGTTTTCAATCTATTTCTTCTTTCTATGATCCAGTGGCCATCTACATGGAGATGTTTTTTATGGAAGTTTTCAGTTGTGCAATTTTTAGAATTAAAGTAGATGGTCATTGTAAATATGTATTACAAATTGAATTTATGCTACACATAATGAAGTTTCCTCTAAATTTTATCTGCATGCAAAGGATTCTTATAATTAGTTTGATGTTATCATGGCTTCATTGGAAGCATGATGTCACATGATGAGCCAGTTTTTACTGGTTAGGAGTAGGAGTAGGTAGACAATAAACTCGCCATCCAGCATGGTCCTTTCAGTGTGTTCGTTTGCAGCAGTGAATTGCTATTCAGTAATGTATTTTTCGAGTTTGAATAAAGATTGTAGAGATATAGTGATGATATTAAATGATTTCATAGCCTAATTGACTAGACACAATACAAAATTGAAGATTGTGAATATTTGCACAGATCAAGGTTGCAGGGTTTTTGCAAAGCAGGGTTTTTAGGTTAAATGGACAGCCACAGGTCTACTTGTTTTTGAAACCTCACAAGCAGGCTGCAGTCAAAGAATGTATGTGTAGCAAATTTGGTCTTGTATAGATGTAGGTGGCTCGAGCAATAAGTTGAAAGTTTAGTGTTTTTTCAAATACATAGTGCATTTCAAGCGACAGCCCGAGAGGAATTTTCATTAGATTCCTATGCTAAGGGATCATATAGAGATCGATTCCCATATCTGAATATTACAGAGATTGAAGCTATTTATTCCAAGCTGTGAGTGTTGAGTTATTCACCATTGAATAAACCCTCTTTGAATTCATATGGCGCGCATGCATAAATCTTGTGGACAGAAGAAATTTCTACAAATATTTAGCAAATATCGGAACACAAAAGAATATTCGATTTTGAATTCATCAACATTTGCATTTTGGGAGTTACTTCTGCCCTGGGAAAGAAATCTAGAGATGATCGATGATATGATAGAACTTTTTCTCTCAAAGGCACGCTTATTGATGGGATCATCTATTTATGGAAACTTCAAATGGAAAATTTCTGGGAAGTGTTTTCTAGTACCTATGTCATTAGTAACCTACTTTCACTTACCCTGTTGAAAACTGGAATGAAAGACAAAAAATCTCTGGCACACATTACTATTCATTGTGTGCCTTGGAATTGATGACTGAGAGATCTCTAAATAGGCTACCATTTGAGAATTTCAATTGTGAATTCATTGTTGATCAATACGGCAAATTACAGACAGTTTTCAGTTTAGCAGAAGATTAGGTGAAAAAGCCAATTTTTTTGGAGATAACATGGTTATAAATAGAGTTCCATACATTTTTTTTTAGAAATTTAAATGTCAAAGTATAGGATATAACTTGTTTATTCCTATAATAAATCAATTGTGAAAAGGTATTTCCAAAAATCAAAGAAAATCTTTTGAATGACTAATCTTTGTTTTGAAGCTGAAGTTAGCTGGTGAAAGTTCAAGGTTTCAACGAATAAATGACATTTCTGAAAACAAGTGAGCCGGTGAAAGTGTAGCCCTCATTTTTATTATTTGCAAACACAGGAAGACTGTAGAGAGCAAGATGATGAGATGAAAATTCAAGATCAACAGTTCATCATGCATTTTTCTCAGACAAATATTAAGTAGTCTGTATTTAGCATTGAGATATGTGATTGATTAAATGAATAAACAACCAGGTTACAGGTTGCTACAGGTTTTCAGATGATAAATTGTAAAGGCCAAATGACTCCATGCCCAATAATAAAGGCACAAGGTCTTCCAGGTTCTTGGAAACCTCGCAGGGAGGTCTCCATCCCAGTTGGAGCCAGATGTTAGTGATCAAATAATTCATTTTGAAATTTGTTTGAAAAATGATGCCTCATCTTGTGGATAACTTTTGATTGCCTTTCCAAGCTCTAAAAACAGATTGAAAGTACCATTGGAAATCTTAGGATTTCTAGATGTTAGTCGATTATTCAAGCATGTAAAATAGACTTTCCATGGTTCAGAAATTTGATTTTTCCCAAGGCAGTTTTAATTAAAAAATATGCGCTTTCACTAGCTCATTGGTTCGGAAATCTACTAGTTAGTCGTTGAAAGCTTTCCTTTTCACTAGCTAAAGGGGCAGATTCAGGGAAAATTAGCTGGTTAAAGTACAGAAGAGTCCGGAAACGTCTTCTTTCTGACCAGATTGCGATTGTTTAATTCCCGAACATGTGGGAAAGGTGTCAAATGATGGATAATAATTAGGAGAAGCTAAATCGTCGTTCTCATCCAACTTTAAAGACATGTGGTGATGAAATAAAACCAAATGGCACAATAAGTCTTGACATAAAATCTCCCAGTCATCAAAAACAGATTTCTGAATCTGTGATTTTCATCTACAGACTGCCAAATAATGATTTAGTTGTCAAATTCGACTTGTAATGATCAGAAAAAATTTATTTGGTTAAATATTAGGTTATTTTATTGTATTAAGTTTTGTACTCTGTTTTCCATTTTTAGAAATCCAGATCCATGTTTATAGGATCTGAGATTTGTTGTAAAAGATATAAATACCTATCATTTGATAGAAGCAAGGGTTTGATTATGGATAGAGGACTATATTATGTTGTAAACAGATTTTTACTATGTTAAAACAAATCACAGTTTTCTCTCTCTATTGATGTCAGATTCTCATTTTCCTTCTGTATTTTTTATTAAGTTCTTTTAGCTACAAAATGATTGTTATCTCATTGGTTAGCTCATAACTTGATATTAAGTTGATTATAATTGTTCATTAAACCCTACACTTTGTATTCGGTTTATAAACATTGTTTTCTCACCCACTGAAGCTATCATCTGATCATTAATCCTTAAGAGCACTGGTTTATTTGATTTTCATTTTTATTGTCTGAATACCATACTGTAATTGAGTTATCTCATTGATCCACACATACAAAAACACAAAAACAAGTTTACTTTAAGTTACCAAGCATCTTTGTCTTACGAACTTAAAGAGTTTCTTGGAGTGATAACAAATTGTCGACGTTTTCGGGGAGAGGAGAGGATATTGAAGCGCAGCTTCATTGGGAGACGACAGGATCCAGCTTTTATGATAGAGAAAGTATAGACATATTTTCGGTTGTAATAATCTATCTGGCGACACCATGAAGGACGGATTCAGTGGTGACTCCATGGCTATGAAATCTTTTGGTGACTCCACTGGTATGTAATGAACGAGAGGTATGATTTTTGCAATTTCTCCAGTATTTCTGGTTTCTTCATCCAGTACCTAGTACAGATGAATGGGAACATAGCCTTCCCAGATTTCGAGGAGAAGAATGGGAAGTACCAGCTGAACATTTGTTGGATTTTCATGAGTTTAGTCATCGGCTCCAGATCATACATGAAGATATTCAGATTAAACTTTTAAAGTATTCATTAGAGGGGATAGCCCTTGATTGGTGCAGATCTCTTCTAGCTTCAAGCATTCACTCATTGGCAAGTTTTCATTATGATTTCAATTTGTTTTGTAAAGATGAATTTCCAGCTGAAGGTCTCTTTGAAGATTGTTGTGATGAATTTGATAAGCATGTTCACTAGGAAGTAGTCTTTTCTTTTGTTTTTCAAGATGAAAATTATGTTGTTAAGGAAGATCTTCATGATACAAATAAGAATTGCATAGTTGTAAATGCATCATACCTTATCTCTATTACACCTGTTTCCTTTCATTTAAATGAAGAAATAGTTAGAAAGGGAGTTTTTTGTACACGTTTTCAAGAGGTTGCATATGATATGTTTTCACATGTGATTGGGGAGAAGGATCTGAAGACTGTCTGTCTTTATTTGCAAGATTCAGGAGTTTTTTTCTCACCTATTGTTGATAAGTATGTATATGAAGTAGAGCAGACCCTTACTTTAAAGGACATTGATTTAAGCAGCAACTAGCCCATATATGACATTTATGAATCTGATTTCGACGAGCCTTTTTCTTTGCCTATAAAGGAATGAAATCATGTTGTAATCAACCATTCCATGTTTGCAAAAGACATTGAATATGATGAGTTTAATCTGGATGAATATTTCAGGTCTTCTCTTCTATTTATAACGACTCACGAACAAAAAATTGAAATCACCTACGAAGAAGATATCAAAAAAGAAGGGATTAGCAATCCAATCAGCTCACAACTATTTTCAAATTTGCAGCAACCGGTTTATGGCGACCATATATTAGAAGTCGAAGAAATTATTGAACAACAAGAAGAGGTAACTGTGTTTGGTTGTCAATCTATTTCTTCTTTCTATGATCTAGTGGCCATCTACATGGAGATGTTTTTTATGGAAGTTTTCAGTTGTGTAATTTTTAGATTTAAAGTAGATGGTGATTGTAAATATGTATTGCAAGTTGAAATTATGCTACACATAATGAAGTTTCCTCTGAATTTTATTTCCATGCAAAGGATGCAATCTAGATATGATCGATGATATGATAGAACTTTTTCTGTCAAAGGCACGCTTATTGCTGGGATCATCTATTTATAGAAACTTCAAATGGAAAATTTCTGGGAAGTGTTTTCTAGTACCTAGGTCATTAGTAACCTGCTTTGACTTACCCTGTTGAAAACTGGAATGAAAGACAAAAAAGATCTGGCACACATTACTATTCATTGTGTGCCTTGGAACTAATGACTGAGAGATCTCTAAATAGGTTGCCATTTGAGAATTTCAATTGTGAATTCATTGTTGATCAATATGGAAAATTACAGACTGTTTTCAGTTTAGCAGAAGATTAGGTGAAAAAGCTAAATTTTTTGGAGATAACATGGTCATAAATAGAGTTCCATACATTTTTTTTTAGAAATTTAAATGTCAAAGTATAAGATATAACTTGTTTATTCCTATAATAAATCAATTGTGAAAAGGTATTTCCAAAAATCAAAGAAAGTCTTTTGAATGACTAATCTTTGTTTTGAAGCTGAAGTTAGCTGGTGAAATTTCAAGGTTTCAATGACTAAATGCCATTTCCGAAAACAAGTGAGCCGGTGAAAGTGCAGCCCTCAGTTTTCTTATTTGCAGACACATGAAGATTGTAGAGAGGACGATGATGAGATGAAAAGTCTATATCAGCAATTCAACATGCATTTTTCTCAGACAAAGATTAAATGAATAAACAGTGCAGGTTAAAGCAGTGATTGATTAAATGAATAAACAACCAGGTTATAGGTTGCTACAGGTTTTCAGATGATAAATTTTAAAGGCCAAATGACTCCATGCCCAATACTAAAGGCACAAGGTCTTCCAGGTTCTTGGAAACCTTGCAGAGAGGTCTCCATCCTAGTTGGAGACAGATGTTAGCAATGAAATAAATCATTCTGAAACTTGTTTGAAAAATGATACCTCATCTTGTGGAGGAATTTTGACTGCCTTCCCAAGATATAAAAATAGATATGAAAGTACCATTGGAAATATTAGGATTTCTAGATGTCAATCGACTATTCAAGCATGTAAAACGGACTCTCCATGGTTCAGAAATTTGATTTTTCCCAAGGCAATTTTCATTAAAAAATATGCACTTTCACCAGCTCATTGGTTTGAAAATCTGCTAGTTAGCCGTTGAAAGATTTCCTTTTCACTAGCTAAAGGGGAATATTAAGGGAAAATAGCCGGTGAAAGCGCAGAAGAATCCATAAACGTCTTCTTTCTGCCCAGATCGCGATTGTTTAATTCCCGAACATGTGGGAAAGGTTTCAATTGATGGATAATAATTAGGACAAGCTAAATCAACTTTCTCATCCAGCTTTAAAGACACGTGGTGATGAAATAACACCAAATGGCACAATAACTGTTGACATAAAATCTCCCAGTCATAAAAAATAGATTTTTGAATCTTTGATTTTCACCTACAGACTGCCAAATAATGCTTTAGTTGTCAAATTCGACTTGCAATGATTAGATAAAATTTATTTGCTTAAATATTATGTTATTTTATTGTATTAAGTTTTGTACTCTGTTTTCCATTTTTAGAAATCCAGATCCATGTTTATAGGATCTGAGATATGTTGTAAAAGATATAAATACCTATCATTTGATAGAAGCAAGGGTTCGATTCTTGATAGAGGACTATATTATGTTGTAAACAGATTTTTACTATGATAATACAAATCACATTTTCCCCTCTCTATTGATGTCAGATTCTCATTTTCCTTTTGTACTTTTTACTAAGTTGTTTTAGCTACAAAATGATTGTTATCTCATTGGTTAGCTCATAACTTGATATTAAGTTGCTTATCATTGTTTATTAAACCATACACTTTGTATTTGGTTTATAAACATTGTTTTCTCACCCACTGAAAGCTATCATCTGATCGTTAATCCTTGAGAGCACTGGCTTATTTGATTTTCATTTTTATTGTCTGAATTCCATACTATAATTGAGTTATCCCATTGATCCACACATACAAAAATACAAAAGTAAGTTTTCTTTAAGTTACCAAGCATCTTTGTCTTACAACCTCAAAGAGTTTCTTGGAGTGATAACAAATTGGCGCCGTTTTCGGGGAGAGGAGAGGATATTGAAGCTCAGCTTCCTTGGGAGATGACAAGATCCAACTTTGATAATAGACAAAGTATGGACATATTTTCGGTTGTAATCATCTATCTGGTGACACCATGAAAGATGGATTCAGTGGCGACTCCATTGCTCTAAAATCTGTTGGCGACTCCACTGGTATGAAATGAATGAGAGGTATGCTTTTTACAATTTCTCAAGTATTTCTGGTTACCCTAATCCAGTACCTAGTAGAGAAGAATGGGAACACAACCTTCCAAGATTTCGAGGAGAAGAATGGGAAGTACCAGCTGAACATTTGTTGGATTTTCATGAGTTTAGTCATTGACTCCAGATCATACATGAAGATGTTCAGATTAAAATTTTCAAGTATTCATTAGAGGGGATAGCCCTTGATTGGTACAGATCTCTTCCAGCTTTAAGCATGCACTTAGGAAAGTTTTCATTATGCTTTCCATTTGTTTTGTAAAGATGAATTTCCAGCTAAAGGTCTCTTTGAAGATTGTTGTGATGAATTTGATAAGCATGTTCATCGGGAAGTAGTCTTTCCTTCTATTTGTCAAGATGAAAATTATGTTGTTAAGGAAGATCTTCATGATACAAATAAGAATTGCATATTTGTAAATGCATCAGACCTTATCTGTATTACACCTATTGCCTTTGATTTACATGAAGAAACAGTTATAAAGGAGTTTTTTGTACACTTTTTCAAGAGGTTGCATACGATATGTTTTCACATGTGATTGGGGAGAGCGATCTGAAGACTGCCTGTATTTCTTTGCAAGATTCATGAGTTTTCTGCTCACCTATTGTTGATAAGTATGTAGATGCAGTAGAGCAGACCCTTACTTCAAAGGACGTTGATTTAAGCAGCAGCCAACCCATATATGACATTTATGAATCTGATTTCGACGAGCCTTTTTCTTTGCCTATAAAGGAATGACATCATGTTGTAATCAACCATTCCATGTTTGTAGAAGACATTGAATATGATGAGTTTAATCTAGCCGAAGATTTCAGGTCTTCTCTTCTGTTTATAACGCCTCATGAGAAAAAAATTGAAATCACCTATGAAGAAGATATCGAAAAAGAAGGGATTAGCAATCCAATCAGCTCACAGCTATTTTCAAATTTGCAGGAACCAGTTTATGGAAACCATATATTAGAAGTTGAAGAAATTCTTGAAGAACAAGCAGAGGTAACTGTGTTTGGTTGTCAATCTATTTCTTCTTTCTATGATCCAGTGGCCATCTACATGGAGATTTTTTTTATGGAAGTTTTCAGTTGTGCAATTTTTAGAATTAAAGTAGATGGTGATTGTAAATATGTATTTCAAGTGAAAATTATGCTACACATAATGAAGTTTCCTCTGAATTTTATCTGCATGCAAAGGATTCTTATAATTAGTTCTATGTTATCATGGCTTCATTTGTAGCATGATGTCACATGATTAGCCAGTTTTTACTGGTTAGGAGTAGGAGTAGGTAGAGAATAAACTTGCCATCCATTATGGTTCTTTCAGTGTGTTCATTTGCAGCAGTGAATTTCTATTCAGTATTGTATTTTTCGAGTTTGAATAAAGATTGCAGAGATACAGTGACGACATTAAATGATTCCATAGCCTATTCAACTAGACACAATACAAAATTGAAGATTGTGAATATTTTCACAGATCAAGGTCATTAGTACCTAGGTCATTAGTAACCTGCTTTCACTTACCCTGTTGAAAACTGGAATGAAAGACAAAAAATCTCTGGCACACATTACTATTCATTGTGTTCCTTGGAACTGATGTCTAATAGATCTCTAAATAGGATGCCATTTGAGAATGTAAACTGTGAATTCATTGTTGATCAGTACGGCAAATTACAGACAGTTTTCAGTTTAGCTGAAGATTAGGTGAAAAAGCCAAATTTTTTGGAGATAACATGGTCATAAATAGAGTTCCATACATTTTTTTTTAGAAATTTAAATGTCAAAGTATAGGATATAACTTGTCTATTACTATAATAAATAAATTGTGAAAAGGTATTTCCAAAAACAAAAGAAAATCTTTTGAACGACTAATCTTCATTTTGAAGCTGAAGATATCCAGTGAAATTTCAAGGTTTCAACAACTAAATGACATTTCCGAAAACAAGTGAGCTAGTGAAAGTGCATCCCTTAGTTTTCTTATTCGTAGACACAGGAAGATTGTAGAGAGGAAGATGATGAGATGAAAAGACCAGATCAATAGTTCATCATGCATTTTTCTCATACAGAGATTAAGTAGTCTGTATTTAGCATTGAGATATGTGATTGATTAAATGAATAAACAAGCAGGTTACAGGTTGCTATAGGTTTTCAGATGATAAATTGTAAATTCCAAATGACTCCATTCCCAATACTAAAGGCACAAGGTCTTCCAGGTTCTTGAAAACCTCGCAGGGAGATCTCCATCCCAGTTGGAGCCAGATGTTAGCGATCAAATAATTCATTCTGAAATTTGTTTGAAAAATGACGCCTCATATTGTGGAGGACTTTTGACTGCCTTCCCAAGCTCCAAAAATAGATCTGAAAGTACCATTGGAAATCTTAAGATTTCTAGATTTTAATCGACTATTCAAGCATGTAAAATTGACTCTCCATGGTTCAGAAATTTGATTTTTCCCAAGGCAGTTTTCATTAAAAAATATGCGCTTTCACCAACTCATTGGTTCGGAAATCTGCTAGTTAGGTGTTGAAAGCTTTCCTTTTCACTAGCTAAAGGGGCAGATTCAGGGAAAATTAGCTGGTGAAAGCGCAGAAGAGTTTAGAAACGTCCTCTTTCTACCCAGATCACGATTGTTTAATTCCCGAACACGTGGGAAAGGTGTCAAATGATGGATAATAATTAGGAGAAGATAAATCATCTTTCTCATCCAGCTTTAAAGACATGTGGTGATGAAATAACACCAAATGGCACAATAATTCTTGACATAAAATCTCCCAGTCATCAAAAATAGATTTCTGAATCTGTGATTTTCACCTACAGACTGCCAAATAATGCTTTAGTTGTCAAATTCGACTTGTAATGATCAGATAAAATTTATTTGGTTAAATATTAGGTTAGTTTATTGTATTAAGTTTTGTACTCTGTTTTCCATTTTTAGAAATCCAGATCCATGTTTATAGGATCTGAGATCTATTGTAAAAGATATAAATACCTATCATTTGATAGAAGCAAGGGTTCGATTCTGGATAGAGGACTATATTAAGTTGTAAACAGATTTCTACTATGATAATAAAAATCAAAGTTTTCTCTCTCTATTGATGTCAGATTTTCATTTTCCTTCTGTATTTTTTATTAAGTTGTTTTAGCTACAAAATGATTGTTATCTCATTGGTTAGCTCATAACTTGATATTAGGTTGCTTAAAATTGTTTATTAAACCCTACACTTTGTATTCGGTTTATAAACATTGTTTTCTCACCCACTGAAATCTATCATCTGATCATTAATCCTTGAGAGCATTTGTTTATTTGATTTTCATTTTTTTTGTCTGAATGCTATACCGTGATTGAGTTATCCCATTGATCCACACATACAAAAACACAAAAGCAAGTTTACCTTAAGTTACCAAGCATCTTTGTCTTACAACCTTAAAGAGTTTCTTGGAGTGATAACAAATTGGCGTCGTTTCCAGGGAGATGAGAGGATATTGAAGCTCAGCTTCCTTGGGAGATGACAAGATCCAACTTTGGTGATAGACAAAGTCTGGACATATTTTCGGTTGTAATCATCTATCTGGCGAATCCATGAAGGACGGATTCAGTGGCGACTCCATTGCTCTGAAATCTGTTGGCGACTCCACTGGTATGAAATGAATGAGAGGTATGCTTTTTACAATTTCTCAAGTGTTTCTGGTTACCCTCATCCCATACCTAGTAGAGATGAATGGGAACACAACCTTTCTAGATTTCGAGGAGAATAATGGGAAGTACCAGCTAAATATTTGTTGGATTTTCATGAGTTTATTCATCGGCTCCAGATCATACATGAATATCTTCAGATTAAACTTTTCAAGTATTCATTAGAGGGCATAGCCCTTGATTGGTGCAGATCTCTTCCAACTTCAAGCACTCACTCATTTGCAAGTTTTCATTATGCTTTCCATTTGTTTTGTAAAGATGAATTTCCAACCGAAGGTCTCTTTGAAGATTGTTGTGATGAATTTGATAAGCATGTTCACCAGGAAGTAGTCTTTTCTTCTGTTTGTGAAGATGAAAATTATGTTCTTACGGAAGATCTTCATGATACAAATAAGATTTGCATAGTTGTAAATGCATCAGACTTTATCTCTATTACACATGCTGTGTTTGATTTACATGAAGAAATAGTTAGAAAAGGAGTTTTTTGTACACTTTTTCAAGAGGTTGCATACGATATGTTTTCACATGTGTTTGGGGAGAAGGATCTGAAGATTGTCTGTCTTTCTTTGCAAGATTTAGGAGTTTTCTGCTCACCTATTGTTGATAAGTATGCATATGCAGTAGAGCAGACCCTTACTTCAAAGGATGTTGATTTAAGCAGCAGCCAACCCATATATGACATTTATGAATCTGATTTCGACGAGCCTTTTTCTTTGCCTATAAAGGAACGACATCATGTTGTAATCAACCATTCCATGTTTGCAGAAGACATTGAATATGATGAATTTAATATGGCCGAATATTTTAGGTCTTCTCTTATGTTTATAACGCCTCATGAACAAAAAATTGAAATCACCTACAAAGAGGATATCGAAAAAGAAGGGATTAGCAATCCAATTAGCTCACAGCTATTTTCAAATTTGTAGGAACCAGTTTATGGAAACCATATATTAGAAGTCGAAGAAATTCTTGAACAACAAGTAAAGGTAACTATGTTTGGTTGTCAATCTATTTCTTCTTTCTATGATCGAGTGGCCATCTACACGAAGATGTTTTTTGTGGAAGTTTTCAGTAGTGCAATTTTTAGAATTAAAGTAGATGGTGATTGAAAATATGCATTGCAAGTTGAAATTATGCTACACATAATGAAGTTTCCTCTGAATTTTATCTGCATGCAAACGATTCTTGTAATTAGTTCGATGTTATCATGGATTCATTGGAAGCATGATGTCACATGATGAGCCAGTTTTTACTGGTTAGGAGTAGGAGTAGGTAGAGAATAAACTCGCCATCCATCATGGTTCTTTCATTGTGTTCACTTGCAACAGTGAATTTCTATTCAGTAATGTATTTTAAAAGTTTGAATAAAGATTGCAGAGATATGGTGACGACATTAAATGATTCCATAGCCTAATCGACTAGACAAAATAAAAAATTGAAGATTGTAAATATTTGCACAAATCAAGGTTGCGGGGTTTTTCCTGAGCAGGGTTTTCAGGTTAAATGGATAGGCACGAGGCTGCCTTTTTTTGAAACCTCACAAGCAGGTTGCAGGAAGAGAATGTATGTGTATCAAATTTGGTCTTGTAAAGATGTAGGTGGCTCGAGAAAAAATTTGAAAGCTACCGGTTTCAAAGACAACACGCAGAAGTTTAGTGTTTTTTCCAATACATAGTGCATTTCAAGCGACAACGCGAGAGGAATTTTCATTAAATTCCTATGCTAAGATATCATATAGAGATCGATTCCCATATCTAAATATTACAGAGATTGAAGTTATTTCTTCCAAGCTGTGAGTGTTGAGTTATTCACCGTTCAATAAACCCTCTTTGAATTCATATGGCGTGCAGGCATAAATCTTGTGGACAGAAGAATTTTCTATAAATATTTAGCAAATATCGGAACACGGAAGAATGTTCGATTGTCAATTCATCAACATTTGCATTTTGGGAGATTACTTCTGCCCTGGGAAAGCAATCCAGAGATGGTCAATGATATGATAGAACTTTTTCTGTCAAAGGCACGCTTATTGTTGGGATCATCTATTTATGGAAACTTCAAATGGAAAATTTCCGGGAAGTGTTTTCTAGTACTTAGGTCATTAGTAACTTTCTTTCACTTACCGTGTTGAAAAATGGAATGAAAGACAAAAAATCTCTGGCACACATTACTATTCATTCTGTGCCTTGGAACTGATGACTGAGAGATCTCTAAATAGGTTGTCATTTGAGAATTTCAACTATGAATTCATTGTTGATCAATACGACAAATTAGAGATGGTTTTCAGTTTAGCAGAAGATTAGGTGAAAAAGCCAATTTTTTTGGAGATAACATGATCATAAATAGAGTTCCATACATTTTTTTTTAGAAATTTAAATGTCAAAGTATAGGATATAACTTGTTTATTCCTATTATAAATCGATCGTCAAAAGATATTTCCAAAAATCAAAGAAAAACTTTTCAACAGCTAATCTTTGTTTTGAAGATGAAGTTTGTCGGTGAAAGTTCAAGGTTTCAATGACTAAATGACATTTTTGAAAACAAGTGAGCCGGTGAAAATGTAGCCCTCAGTTTTATTATTTGTAGACACATGAAGATTGTAGAGACGAAGATGATGAGATGAAAAGTCCATATCAACAGTTCATCATGCATTTTTCTCAGACAGAGATTAAGCAGTCTGTATTTAGCATTGAGATATGTGATTGATTAAATGAATAAACAAGCAGGTTACAGGTTGCTACAGGTTTTCAGATGATAAATTGTAAAGGCCAAATGACTCCCTGCCCAACACTAAAGGCACAAGGTCTTCCAAGTTGTTGGAAACTTCGCAGGGAGGTCTCCATCCCAATTGGAGCTAGATGTTAGGGATCAAATAATTCATTCTGAAATTTGTTTGAAAAACGATGTCTCATCTTGTGAAGGACTTTTGACTGCCTTCCCATGCTCTAAAAATAGATCTGGAAGTACCATTGGAAATCTTAGGATTTCTAGATGTCAATCGACTATTCAAGCATGTAAAACAGACTCTCCATGGTTCAAAAATTTGATTTTTCCCAAGGCAGTTTTCATTAAAGAATATGCGCTTTCACCATCTCATTGGTTCGGAAATCTGCTAGTTAGCCGTTGAAAGCTTTCCTTTTCACTAGTTAAAGGGGTGGATTCAGGGAAAATTAGCTGGTGAAAGTGCAGAAGAGTCCAAAAATGTCTTCTTTCTGCCCAGATCGTGATTGTTTAATTCCTGAACACATGAGAAATGTGTCAGATGATGGATAATAATTAGGAGAAGCTAAATCATCTTTCTCATCCATCTTTAAAGACATGTGGTGATGAAATAACACCAAATGGCACAATAATTCTTGACAGAAAATCTCCCAGTCATCAAAAATAGATTTATGATTCTATGATTTTCACCTACAGACTGCCAAATAATGCTTTAGTTGTCAAATTCGACTTGTAATGATCAGATAAAATTTATTTGGTTAAATATTAGGTTATTTTATTGTATTAAGTTTTGTACTCTGTTTTCCATTTTTAGAAATCCAGATACATGTTTATAGGATTTGAGATCTGTTGTAAAAGATATAAATACCTATCATTTGATAGAAGCAAGGGTTCGATTTTGGATAGAAGACTATATTATGTTGTAAACAGATTTTTACTATGATAATACAAATCAAAGTTTTCTCTCTCTATTGATGTCAGATTCTCATTTTCCTTTTGTACTTTTTATTAAGTTGTTTTAGCTACAAAATGATTGTTATCTCATTGGTTAGCTCATAACTTGATATTAAGTTGCTTATCATTGTTTATTAAACCCTACACTTTATATTCTGTTTATAAACATTGTTTTCTCACCCACTGAAAGCTATCATCTGATCATTAATCCTTGAGAGCAATGGTTTATTTGATTTTCATTTTTATTGTCTGAATGCCATAATGTAATTGAGTTATTCCATTGATCCACACATACAAAAACACAAAAACAAGTTTACTTTAAGTTACCAAGCATCTTTGTCTTACAACCTCAAAAAGTTTCTTGGAGTGATAACAAGTTGGACACCTTTACTTGAAGATAGGAGTCAACGATGCTTGTAGATCTTAGCCGATTTTCTTTCTTCCAAAGCACTATGAGTACAAGCACAAGAGTGATTCTCGAAGATCTTCTACAACAAGAGAAACCCTGCAAAGAGTCTTCTTTACTCTGGCAACAATCTTTTAAGCTTGGCGGCTCTCCAACAATCATGCGACTTACACCTATCCCACAACGATCCCACACACGCCTAGCGAATAACATTGTAAGTGGTTGTTGCCTCTGATTTGCTCCGTGCTAGGTGCTAAAGGGCTGGCTCTCTTGATAGTGGCCACTAGCAATCAAAATCTAGTTGCACAACCATAGATCTGATCTTTCTCTCCTCAACAACGATGGATTTCTTCACCTGATGGCGCCTCCTTCTGATACGCAGATCTTCGATGTAGCTGGGCTGACTTCCCTATTACAGGCAATGATTTTCTTTTTATAGTGAACGTGGCTACTCTGGTGATTAGATGCAGCGATCCAACCAAACATGCAGTTTCTCCAGTGGAATTCTAGCGAACAAATGTGACCTCCTCCACGCAGATGCGACCAGATACGACCTCCTTCACGCAATGCTCTGAACACAGATCCCTGGCGAGGTGGACGGACGACTCCTCCACGCAGCAACTCAGCGATCGTTCACCTACGACTAATCTACTTTCTTACAGTATATTCATTTTTATAGATTTCTCATGATCACAACCCCTCTCTTGAGAGAGTCAAGTCTGTCCTGGCTCTGATATCAACTTACAGAAATGGAGAGCATTCATTGTACATGATTAACACACAATACAATTTATATTTCATAGATAAATGAAGGTTACATATATAGCGTTGAGATCATAAATTTTTAGCAATCTAAATCTTAAGAAATTGGATTTGATTAGATAAAAATAATAAATCTAGAAACTTACACTTACAACACTCATAGTTAACCTAAAAACTCACAATTACAACAGCTGTAAGCATTATCTTTAACACAAAATACTGTTAAATAATTTTCTAAATAGAACCCTCATCCTCTGCCCACTCTGAAGTTGTTAGCTTAATATTCGTCGTGACATTTCTTGAATGCAGAGAAGTCCTTTCTGCCTGGATGTGATCTGGAGTGGTATTTTTTTTGCATAAGGGACAGGAAGTATCCAAACGGTTCAAGAACAAACAGAGCCACGGAAGCTGTTTACTGGAAGGCTACCGGAAAAGATCGTAAAGTTAGCTCCCATATGCGTCCAATTAGAATGAAGAAAACACTTGTTTTTCACATAGAACAGGCTCCTCATGGCTCCCGAACAGACTGGGTTATGCATGAATATCGTCTAGACGAGAAAGAATGTGAAGCCTCAGCTTCGTTACAGGTACCTCGAATTCTAGTGAACTATTAGCTATTTGTTTTTGGTATGGTACGGACCACTTGGTTGAAAATTAGTTTCCAAAAAGAATGATAAGAAATTAGTTAAATTCGCCATTATAGATTCAATTACTGGAGCATGTGATAATGAGTGAAAAAATAACATAACCATCACTTATGATTTAGGCAAATTAACTTTGTTTACAATTTCAATAACGATGTTTCTGTTTCTCATGCTTTACATGCTAAAACATCTCTCATAGGCTAATCATGGCACCGAGAGATCCATTTTTACTTTCTTAAAAGAAATTGTGACTCGAGAGAGAGAATTTGTTGACCAGATATTTCGGGCCACGCAAATTACTGTCATTTGTCATAATTTAGCTTTTGGTGCACAGAGACTAGTTTATCATAGATGTAGTATCTCTATTTCTCGATGTATGGGTAATTTTGGTTCGAAGATCTGATCTGATGGAGACTATTTTATGATAGATATAGTATCTCTATTTCTCGATGTATAGGTAATTTTGGTTCGAAGATCTGATCTGATGGAAAATGAACAGGAGGGTTATGCTTTATGCCGAGCTTTCAAAAAAAGGGGGCCCGGGCGGAGGATTGGAATACAAGACAGTGCACTTGTTTCATGTAATAAAAACATGCTTTTATCTGTGGAAGAACAGTCTGAAGAGGAGTCGTTGCCATTATCACATGGGGAAGAGCAGGATCAAACTAATTCAAGAGAAACATTTTCCGAAATTATAAACGACACGAATGTGGATGATGGAGTTTCAAAGAGAGGGTTGCAAACAACGAGTTATGAGAGTGCTAGCTGCAATTTCCCCTCACTCAATGAGTCCATAAGCCATCCCAAGGTTTCAGAACCATGTTTTTCTCTTCAAGAAATTGTGGTTAGTCGTTTTTTTTGGTGAAATTTTTTTAAATGTCTTTCGCCCATGTGTGTATACCCTTTATTAATGTTTTATCTTGGGTTTTGCAGGTTGAGCATAAGGAGAATTCAAGCTCACCCTTGATGGTTGGCGATTTTCGTCATACTAAAAGCTGTCTAAGCCTTTCTGACTCGACAATTTTCAGCGCGTATTTACTTGGAGAGCATGTTCATTCATCTGTAAAGGAAGCAGTGGTATTAGGACAACATTATCGAGATGCGGAGACATCTGTGGAGAATAATTATTTAAGCCAATTTATTAACAGTGATGTTGCTGATATACTTAGAAATGAAGATTATATTCAACCTGACGATTTCGTCCCTGGGTGGAACATACAAAACGATCATAAAAGACTCCGCCCTTCTAACAGACCAGAAGAGGCTGATCTATTTTTATTGAATAGCTTTGTTTCACAAGACTATAATTTGCAGAGTTTCAATGACTGTAATTCAGAGAGTTTCTATGATGTTAGACGAATAAGTTGAGAGCAATTTGCTCCACGATTTTCTCCGTTCTGTTCTCCACGATTAGCTCCGCGATTTTGGCGTGATTGTTTAGTTAACTGCATGGCGTTTTCATCAACAGTTAGACTGTGAGTTGCTTCGTTATTTACGAAGCATTCATTGCATGTAATTTCCTTTAAATATCAATTCAAATAAAGAGATCTGCATGGTGTTTTCTGTGATTGCAGATCTGATTTCGTTCTGTCCTAAAATTCGTTTTCTGTTCCTCTGTTCTGCAATTCGTTTTCTGCGTTTTCTGTTTTGCAGCAATTCATTTTCTGTAGCTGCAGATTTGTTTTTTCATGGTATCAGAGCAGGCTGCAGATCCATCCTCTGTCCAGCTTGCCGAATTGCGAAACGTCTTTCAGCAAGCTCTGTAAGATCTCTTTTTTCTGTGCAATTTTTTTTAGCTGCCGGTATATAATTTTTTGCGCAGAAAATGGCCAGCATGAGCAACCAGGCTCTCATGCAAGTACCTGTCTTGAACGGGTCGAATCATAGCACTTGGGTAGCCAAGATGAAAGTTTTTCTAAGCTGTCATGAATGCTTAGAGATTGTCGAAGATGGAGTTACCTTGCTGAAAGCTGAAGATCGAGATGCATTGGATCG
>JASDQU010210940.1:4288-18701 GCA_032191745.1 Picea mariana | reverse complement strand
TAAATATCATTATACATTCATTTGATACACAAGTCTAATTTCAGAGGAAATCAGAAGTAAAGAGGGTTGGATTTCAAGGAAGGATGAAGTCTTTTGGTGATGTGTTCTAAGGTATGTTATTTTCAGGTCATCTTACCATTTTCGCTATAACGTTTTTTCTAGAATGATTCAGATGGTGAAATTGCTATGCTATTGAGAAGACATATCAAGGTACCTGTGGTAAAAGTTCCAGCTCTTTATTCTCTCTAATTACGGAGATACACTCTATGGAAGATAGGGTTTTTTACCAGTCCTGAAGCAAGTCATTACTTCCCTTGAACAATAACTATTGATTATTTCTCATATATTGTGCATGATGTATTGTGGTTTATTGGTGTAACTCTTATACTATTGTTCATTTCTCATTGGATATAACTGAATGGTTTAAGTATAAGTTGGAAAGGTTTTTAAATTGTACTTGATACTGATTCACCCCCCTCTCAGTATCAAGAGTTTTATGTAGGTTTTCGCAAGTTTAAGGGTAGGTGCTACCCATTTTTGGCCACAAGGAACTCAAGAAAGAAACCAAGAGTTGTGGTGCCCAACCCTTTCACTCCTCTTACTTTCTAAATCATTGTAAGCAGCCCAATAGAGTCTCTTGGGCTTGCATTCTTTATTTATTTTCCAAATTTGTAAAACTGTAAAGTATTTCAAATAATTTTCCCACACCTTGCATGTGAGTGGCCTTGCCACCCTTGCAATATCGTGCTGGCTAGTTTAGGTTTCTGATTCTTGCTCAATTTGTTTTCCCCACTTCTCCCACAAAGAGAAGGTTGAGTGGCTAGCATTTACTTGTTTTACTTTCGATTCTTTTTCCCACCTTGGTCACAAAATTGGTAGGCTCGTCCTCCACATTGTGCCAAAGTTGTGAGGCTTGTTAACTTGTCTCATTTTTTCCCACCTTTATCCTTGAGACAAAGTTCTATGGCTAGTTATTTATTTTCATCTTTCTAAGTTATTGTTATTTTTCCCACACCTTGCATGTGAGTGGCTTTGCCACCCTTACAAAATTGTGTTGGACAGTAGTTAAGATTTCAATTTTTGCAAGTAATTAAAACTTCACCCCACCATTTACCCCATATTCCCTCTCCTTGCTACTTTGTGGATCTTGCGTAACAATAAAGGGAAAAGGATCATGTGGCTAGTCTAATTAGGCACTCAGTTTCATTATTGTTTAACCATTAAAAAGAGGTGACTTGAGGAGGCTAGAAGGGGTTGTAGCTGAGGACGGTTTCAAGGTACTAAGTTTCCACCTTGTTGAGTGCCTAACACCTTTGATTTGACCTATGGAGCTAGGGGTGAACCTTGGTGTTCTCGTTTTGAGCACCCAACACTTCCTCTTGGTTAGGGGATAAGGAGCTTGGGGTAGTCACATAGTTTAGGATTCTCACAATTCACACCTAATTACCCTAAGCTAAAGAGAGACCTTGAAATTTATTAAAAGAAACCTACTCACATTTCTAAACCTTTAAATTTCAAGTCTTGAAATTTCCTTTTCATGTAATTTATTTTCAAGCATTTACATTTCATTATTTTTCAGCAAGTTCTTTACATGTGAATATTTAATTGCCAAAGCTTTCTTTATTCTTTAAGAAATAATTGTCTTAAGTGTAAAGTTATCTGTTTAAATCATTATGTATATATTCCATATTTTGTTTCAAGTTGTAGAAGCATATTTTATTATTCATATACCAATAAGTGAAATTTGGTAATCTTTAGGCACTAATCTTTTGTTATTTTGTAAAGAAAGGTTTTTCCCGTCATTAAAAGAATTGAATTTTTCATTTTTTCTTGTCATTGGGTTGGGTCTCCTTAATCCATAAATTAATTAACTCCTAGAACTAAAATAAATCTTTCACATAGTTTAATAGGGTCTACCCCCCTTCGTTTCCCTAGGAGTGAGCCTAGACGGAAGGAGTCTAGATTGAGGTGACAGTGAGTCTAGACTCAGGTTTGTGCCTCCAAGGACACACCAAGTGGGTTGGAGACTTATCCATGTTTGTAGGTGTATATTAGGAGGCACCATCTTTGGCGCCTTTGTTGGGGATAAGTCTCTTATCTTTGGTTAATTGACAATTTTAATTAATTCTTTAAAGACTAAGTAATAAAATTATTCCTTAATTTATCACAACTTAAAATTTGTTATTATATATTTATTAATCACCAAGTGGTGACTCCATTTACCCATTCTCTGAGGTATCCTACTAGGAGAAACCCTCAAGGGTTGGTTGATTCCCTTCTTGAACAAAGGGTGTATATGAAGAGAACAAACAGAGTAGCTCCTTGTAGGCTCCTTGAAAGTCTTGGAGAAGAAGCAATCTCTGATATGCATCTATTATTTGTACCTAATAATCCTACATCACCTATGGGTGACCCATATAAGCCATGTGAGTTTACCAATATTCAAGGTTATCCTCATCCTCTTCCTGACAAATCTATTGATAAATCACCTTATTTTCAGGGAAACAATGCTATTAGTGCCAAGACTCACGTCAAAAACTTCAACTTGTGCATCAATAGATGGTGTAATGCTCACAATTATGAAGATGTTAAGATGAATCTTTTTGTCTTATCTTTGGAAAAAGATGTCGTAAACCGGTTCATGGAACAAGATGATGACAAATTTAACACCTTAATGAAAATACATGATGCCTTCATGGATAGATGGGGTGACAAGAAGGAAAATCGTCATTTATTGGTTTCTCTAAACTCTAGTGAAAAGAAGGAAAATGAAACGATGGAAGAATTCAATAAGAGAATTAATGACCTGGTTAAAATCCTCTCAAACTATTGAGCCTCCTGATGTGTATATCTTAATTCATTATATGGAATCCTTTGAGGGTGAAATCAGATGTCAGTTAAGGGATAAAGAGCCAACAAGTCTAAAATATGCACAAAAGTATGCTAATAAAATAGATAAAAATATGCAAGATGATAGGAAGTCAAATCTACCTTGTTTCTCAAGGGGAACTTCTTCCAAGCCCAATGAGGAGAAGAGGAAGAAAGTGGAAAATCAAGAATATTCTAATGATGACATAAAGGAGCTCACCCAATTAATTAAGAAAATGAAGATTGACCATGATAATCAAATGGTAGCTGTATAAAATAGGTCGATAGCCATGGAAATGGATCAAGTTAATAAATCGCATCATAAGACAAATAATAAGTGGAAAAAGAGACCTCCACCTCAATAGAAAAATCCCCCAAATCCTTTTGAGTCTACTGACTTGGTTGACCACCAAGTTATCCCATATTGTAGGCCTTGTGGGGAATTTCATGAAGAATCAACTTGCAAAGTCTTTGTTCAAATTTGTGATGAAGAAGATTCCTCTAAATCAGAAAATGAGTAGGTTAACATGTGTGGTCAGAAATATAATGTGGGCATGAATGACTGAATGGAATTAAGAGAGCATGGTAGGGATGTAAATTGCATGAATGAAGTTGTGGACAAAAGAACATAAAAATTTGGTCCTAAGCCTACTCCCAAGCAAGTATAAGAAATGGTTGGATATAGAGGCTTCACTTATAAAAGTTATGGAACCAAAAATCAAGATAAGCCACAAGCAAGTGTTCCTAAGGTACCTCCTCCCTCTCCTAAATCAATTGTTCCTACAAATAAAAAATTAAATATTGACTTAGGAGGATGGTTTAATAATGCAAAAATGTTGGTCCCTATATCAGAAATTATGAAGATTCCATCTCAAAAAGGGAAACTACTCAAAGCCATAGAAGATCCTCCTCACAGTAATATCGAAAAGCCACAAGTTGTAGCTTACCAGGATGCACTTGTGATTTTGCAAAATTGGGATAGGGGAAACAAAAAGAATCAACTATTTTTTTTCTTTCTCTACTTGTGAATAACCATCTCCTTCACAATTGCATGCTTGATTTTGAAGCAAGTTCCAATGTTATGACAAAGATAGTAATGGAACATTTAAATTTAAGGATTTCAAGGCCTTACCATAACATTTGGGCCATGGATAGTAAAATGATTAAGGTGCGTGGTTTGATAAAAATATTACAAGTGCATTTGGCTGCCCTCCCTGATATTCTAATAGAAATAAACATAGTGGTGTTTGATGTACCGGATTCTTGGGGTATGTTGCTCTCAAGAAAAACAACTTCAGATTTGGGGGGTAATATACAAATAGATTTAACTTATGCCACCATTCCCACTCTAGATGGAGCCATGTTTAGATTAAACATAGAATTGGAAAGGAGGTATCATGTAGAAGACCCAAGGAATCCTAGGAATGAATTAAATTATAAATAAGATGAATTTGGAAATCATGCCATCTTGTCTAACTCTTTAGATCCCATAGAAGAAGAAGCTAAAGATGAAAGAATTAGTGAAGTATGGAACATGCATTTTGATGGTTCATTTTCTAGATGTGGGAAGGGTGTTGCCATAGTCATTGAATCTCCTTCTGGTTAGGAATTTAAGTTTCCATATAGATTGGAGTTTGATTCTACTAATAATGTAGTTGAATATGAGGCTTTTTTCTTGGTTTAGAACTCTGCAAGTATATGGGTGTCAAATGCTTGAACATAAAAGGGGATTCAGATTTGGTCATCCTACAAATTACGAATAAATTTGCATGCAAATATGAAAGGGTAAGAAGATATAGGAATGCAATATGGGACACCATGGAAAATTTTGATGCCTTATACCTTATTGCTATTCCTAGAGAGAAGAATTTTAAAGCAGATGAGCTTATTGTGGCTTCTTCTACTCTTCAACTCTCCCAAGACTTAATTAAAGGAAACATTAAAGTAGAAGTCATATTTAGGGCTTTAGCTCCGAAAAATGTGGATCATTGGAAAATATTTGATGATGATAACCAAGTCATTAAGTTCTTAAACAACATACAAGAATTTTTTGATTTCCACATTAGTGAAAAAGAAGAGGGATGCAATTATGCAAAAGATGATGAGAAAATTAACCCAGACCCTAAAATCCTTGTTGCACTAGAACAATTATTTGACAGGAAAAATGGTCACAAACCAAAGGAGAAATGGATGTAAAACTATGTGATCATATCCAAGTCAACATTGGGACTAATGAAGAACCTAGAATGGTGAAAATTGGTAAAAGGACACCTAAAGAGGAAAGGGAAGAAATAATAAAACTACTAAGAGAATACAAGGATGTTTTGGCTTTCACTTATGATGAGCTTAAGGTCTATAGGGAGGATGTAATTCAACATACCATTCCTTTGAAGGAAGAAGCTAAGCCATTTAGACAAAAGTTGAGACAAATTAATCACAAGCTAGCTCCTTTGGTCCAAAAGGAGTTGTAGAAAATGCTAGTAGCCAGAATAATAGCCCAAACAAGACATTCTTCCTAGTGTTCAAATTTGGTTGTGGCTAGGAAAAATAATGGTTCAATAAGGTTATGTGTAGATTTCAGAAACTTGAACATTTTGTGTACAAAGAATAAGTATCCTCTCCCCAAAGTGGAAACATTATTACAAATGGTAACGAGTTCTGGAATGATTTCAATGCTTGATGGGTTTTCTGGTTACAATCAAATCAGGGTCAAAGAAGAGGATATGCATAAAACTACATTCACTACTCCATTGGGTACCTTTGAATATATAAGAATTCCTTTTGGTTTGTCTAATGTTGAAGCTACCTTTCAAACAGCTATGGATTATGCCTTTAGAGGACTGATTGGGAAAATCATTGAAACTTATCAAGATGACTTGACAATGTTTTCAAAGGATGGGAAGAGTCACATTAGTCATTTAAAACAAGTTTTTGAAAGATGCATGGAATTTGAAATTTCTTTAAATTTAGCTAAGTCAGTTTTTGGGGTAACAGAACGAAAAATTTTGGGCCACCTAATTTCCAAAGATGGGGTTAAGATGGATCTAGAAAGAATTGAAGCATTTAAAAAGGTCCCTTTGCCTATATCAAATAAATCTCTCTAATACTTCTTGGTCCAAACCAATTTTATTCACAGTTTCATTCCTGATTATGTAGAAATAGCTAAGCCAATCTTTAAGTTTCTTAAGAAAGATGTCAAATCTAAATGGAATGATCAAAATAGAAAATCCTTCAAAGAAATCAAAACTGCCATATTTGAAGCTCGTGTCCTAAAAAGTCCTGATTATTCCAAGGACTTTCATGTTTTCTCCTTTTCCTATGAAGATACCATTGCTGGTGTTTTTCTTCAGAAAAATGACCAAGACCAAGAACAACCCATTGCTCACATAAGTAGATCCTTGCAAAATGAAGAATTAAAATACCCCATGGTTGAAAAACAAGCATATGCTTTGGTAAAGTCCCTAAAACATTTTAGAGTATTCATTGGGTACTCCAAAGTAATTTGGCATGTTCCTAATTCACCAATTAAGGATGCATTATCTCAGTCAGAAGGATTAGGTACAAGAGTTTAAAGGTGGATTGCTAAAATTCAAGAATATGACTTAGAAATAAAGCCTATAAAATTAATCAAGGCAATGTTTAGCTAAAATGTTGTCTGAAAGTAATGAAAGGGATTTGGGTATGGTTTTCCAAAATGATAATTTAGAATGTTCCCTAAACAACCTAAGGCTTGAACATGTTGAATGGTATGCGGATATAATTTTCTAACTTAAGAACCTTACATGCCCAATCCACCTTGTCAGTCATAAGAAAAGGGCCTTGAGATTAAAAGCATCCAAGTATGTCATCACTAAAGATGGACTAGGATGGGGAAATCCTAATGTAATAATCCTTAGATGTGTTGATGAAGTCAAAGACAAGAAACTGGTGGATGAATTTCATGTTGTATTTTGTGGTGGCCATTGTGTTACTAGAACACCAACTCATAAAATCCTTAGAGTTGGATATTATTGTCCCACCATTTTTTCAGATGTCCATAAAATTGTAAGAAAGTGTGAGCCTTGTTAGCTTTTCACTGGAAATCAGAAGTTAGTTTCCCTCCCTTTACAACCAGTAGTGGTTGAATCTCCTTTTCAGCAGTGGGGTTTGGCCTTCGTAGGAAAATTTAAAGATAATTCAAGTAATGGTTATTCATGGATCTTAAAAACTACAGATTACTTAACTAAATGGGTTCAATCCATCCCTATTAAATCGGCAACTGAAAAGGTGGTTATGGATTTTGTTGAAAACGGGATAATAACTAGATTTGGTGTGCCTTCAAAAATAGTGACATATAATGCTAAAGCCTTTTGCTCAGCAAAAATGTCCTCTTTCTGTTTCAAATATGGCATTATATTATCCCATTCATCATATTATTATCCTCAAGGAAATGGTCAAGTAGAGTCTATTAATAAAAATCTAATGACTATAATTAAGAAAATTGTTGGGGAAAACAAGAAGTCATGGGATAGTCAAATTCAATATGAATTAAGGGCAGATAGAATTAAAAAAAAGGATTCAACAAGGAAAATTCCATTTGAGGTAGAATATGGTTTGGATGTTAAATTTCCAATACACCTCAAGCTTCCATAATATGGTTTACTTTAGGATTTCACTTTAGAAAAAGATGTGGTTCAAAACATGATTAATCAGATAATTGAGTTGGATGAAAACATAAGAAAGGATCATAATCAGAGTTATAAAAATCGGGAAAATATTAAAAGGGAATTTGATAAACCAGTAAGACAGGGGGATTTAAGAATTGACGATACAGTGTTGTTATAGGATAAACGCAAAGAAAAACCAAGAAAACATGGAAGGTTTGACAACTTATGGTTGGGTCCATATATGATCCGAGAAATAGCAGGTTCTAATTATTTCTACCTCATCCACTTGGATGGTGAGCCCATGAATATCCCAAGGAATGGGAAAAAACTCAAGCTATTTTTCAAATGATCAGCCATTTGGTGTCTGTTATCACTATAACAATTTATGTGATAAATCCAGTTTCCAAGACTTAGCGAGGTGCTAAACTAACGTGGAAGCGTGATAAACTAGAAGACATGGCCAAATACAGCGGGATGAGGTTAAAGCTAGCGGGAGTGCGGATTTGATGGGACCCAGCGGACCACAGATCTTAGGTGCCACAGATCAACGGTCAGGGATCATATCAGGCGGAGAAATAGAGCATAGGTTAATTCTTGAAAGCGGGCCGATAAGAATACCTTGGTTTCGACTTGGAACCATGTGGCACCACCGAATGCATTTCAGGGTGAAAAGCAGTCTATCCCAAACCACTTTGCCTCGTCCCCGAAATATTTGAAAGACAAGAGCTACAGATATTGTTTCGAAATGGATAGAGAAATTAAGTTGGGGGTTAAACCATTTGCAAATGAATTTGATCAGTTTCACGCATATCAGTTTTCAAGTCTCAGTTTCCATGATTTCAAGTAATTTTGACTAGTCATCTTCCAAGGTGAATTTCGGGCAAACCAGAGCACATTTTGAGAAACCAAAAGCGGTTTCTACTCATCACGAGCCAAATAACAATAACCTCTCCCATATTTCTCATATTTGTTACATACTGATAGAATTTAGGACATCTTCAAACCTTATATTTTCGGATTCAATATTTTCTTGTTGGAGACATCATTTTCAAATGCAGATCCCGGACAGATAGGGAAAATTTTCACAAAACCAAGAGACGTTTTTACTCAAGACAATATTATATACAAAAAACTCCCCCATATTTTACACAGGTGTCATGGATTGGGAGATTCGAAGAAATAATTGAACCCTATTTTTTTGTTTTCATGATTTCTTGTTTGAGACATTTTTTTGCGGCACGTGTTTCAGCCAATTAGAGATGAATTAGGAGAAACTGAGAGAGGTTTTTATTATAATCATCTTATATACAAAAACAGTTCTCATATTTTACACATCTATTAATTTTTGATAATTACAGGTGGCGTTGTGAAGCCTATTTTTCTTGTAAACATTTTTCAAACAAAACGTTTCTTTATTTGTAACCGGTTTGGAAATGAAAGGACTTGTTGTTTGTATAAATGTTAAGAGATACGTATGTATCAGGGTGGGCAGAAGTGCAAGGGCACAAATTCTGGTTGTTTTGAACTCCATTGTAATTTTTTGGAGCTAGATTGAATACATATGCAGAAGCTTTGAAGTCTCTATGAAAATATTCTAATGGTGGTGATATGAGTTTTATCTCTTCTCATTGTATGTATTTCCTGTGTTCTTTTATTCCATATGCATTGTCTTCTGTTTAAATTGGGTAGTTAAAATATCAAAATTCATCTTGTGATGATCTCAGCTTAAGCAATTTAAACTGTGTAATTTTCTTCCTAACTAATTCAGAATTCATTTCAGTAATGCTCTGATGCAGTGACTTGTTTTCCCCTTCTTCTTACACTTAGCTAAATACAAATTTACAATTGAGATTCATTGCCTCATTTATCCTTTATCCTATGGAGAGTTCTACCATCCAGTAATTGTTTTCATTCACTTTCATAATTTCAACTCCATAGCCCTAATTGTCCCTCCCCTTCTTGGCTAGCAAATTTATAAAAACCCCCAAAACAAAACCAAATCTAGCCATTGATTGCCAAAGAACATCAAGTGACATGAGAGATCCCTCTATGAGCTGAGTAGGCTAGTACCTATATCTAAAGTTGGTTGAAACAATTAGCTCTGTCGTTTTTCTATCAGTCGGACAAAATTTACAATGTGCTAACATTCTGGCACCGCTGCGGGGATGAAATTGAAAAATTTTCCCTGGGAAACAACGACATGGTTGAGTTCTAAGGTTTGAGAGAAGCAGACACTTAGGCACATATTGGTTGTATTCCTACTTTGGAGACTCCATACATCGAAAATCAGTTTGAAGGTGATTCCATTGGTAGAAGAATCCAGAAATTTAAATTTTCACTGGCGACTCCATTTTCAAGAATCTAGAATTCAAAATTTGTATGGCGACTCCACTATCCAAAGACTCAGTAACCTAAATATTTTATTGATGACTCCACTACTTCAATATGGATTATACATATGCAAGGTATGCTCCAATGAATCACTCTCATATTCCTGGCTTTCCAAATCGTATTCCTCATGTAGATTGGCAAAAATATTTGCCTAAATTCGAAGATGGGAAAGGAAATGATGTTGCCTTGCACTTGATTAGATTTCACATGCACATATGTAAGATGGGGGTTAAATTTCATGAGGATTTTTCGATGAAAATTTTTATGGCTACTCTAGAGGGGAAAGAAAGATTATGGTATGAAGGTTTAAAACCAGGCAGCTTATACTCTCTTAAGGATTTCCACATAACATTCTTTAAGCATTATGGAGAATATAATCCTTCATTCTTGGTGTTTGAAAATTGTTGTGAATTTTGTGAACATTTCATTAAGTACCTTGAAAATGTTTTTGGTGATGAAGAGTGTATGAATGATGAAATCATAGAAGCCCTTTATGAATATTCACCCCAACAAAAAATAGTATCCCCACCTTTGGCTAAAGATGAAGCTGATCAAGAAGTTGTTGTTAAAAGCCATTTTCCTTCTCCTGAACTTGATGAAGATATTCAACAAGACTTCTAGCAAGACAAAGTGTTTCAAAGTTGTCTTTCTTCCCCTTTGAATGATGTGGTTGTTCAAATTCTAAGTGGCCTAGACATGGATGAGGGTTCTAAAACTGCATCTATGGAGACTTCAAGCAATGAACAAACAAATTACATAGAGTTTCAGAAAAGCAACAAAACAATGTATGCCACTTTTCAATCAGAAATACAAAAAGATAATGGATAGGCAGTTGTTTTATTTGATTCATTTGAAAATCATGGTTTGGAAAATGCATCCATGGGAATTCTAGACTGTGAAATAGTTCATGATGTTATCTTTTCACATTTACAAGAAGATTATGAACATGAACTTATTTCCATTCATTCATTTGAAATTCAAAATAACAGTCCTCAAGCAAATTTCTAGAAGGTTAATAAAACCAAATCAGAATTGTTTGATGAACAAGAGGATATCCTTGATGCACATAATATGATTGTCATATTTGAAGATGTTCAAGAATGTATGAATATTTTTGTTGATATGCATGGAAGAGTAGACAAATCTATTGTCGCCATTTCATTTGAAAATGTTCTCAGAACAAAAGAAATAGAGCAAAAACAACAAACACTTATGAAAGAGGCTTGTCTTTATGTTTTTGTTCATCAAGAAGAAATGATTTTTCATGGTTTTCAAGATCCTGTGGCCATCCTATTACAATCATCAGTGAAGGAGGAATTTGTTTCATTCATAAGCTCAGATTTTGGATTCAATTTTTTCTTTTAGCTACCATCTTTTAAATTTGTCTTCCCGCTTAAGAAAAATGTGAGCAGAGAAAAATAGGGAAGCCAATTTCTTGATTGGCTACATTGGCACTTTAGCATCACTTGATTGAGTATTCATTTCATCATTTGTAGGGTAGGTAGGAGTGTGTGAATAAGCTTGTTGGTCAAGAATTTTTCAGTTTGGATTTCTAGTAGTGTGTACAGTCATATTTCAGCGGTGTATTTAGTGTTCAGTATCCAGTTGAGAGCAGTGTGAAAAATTTGGTTTTCAATAGACACTGGTGACAGGTCGGAGCATGGAACACACACAAGTTTTAGGAGAATCCCAATGGATAGGCACTCAGTCTGTCGTTCTTTGATACCTCACAGGGAGGATAGCATCCCCAATTGGAGCCCATGTTATCACTATAACAATTTCTGTGAGAAATATAGTTTCCAAGACTTAGCGAGGCACTAAAATAATGTGGAAGTGTGATAAACTAGAAGACAGGGCCAAATACAGTGGGAGGAGGCTAAAGCTAGCGGAAGTGCGGAGTTGATGGGACTCAGTGGGCCACAGATATCAGGCACCATAGATCAACGGTCAGGGATCATATCGGGTGGAGAACTAGTGTGGAGGTTAATTCTTGAAAGCGGGCAAATAAGAATACTGTGGTTTCGACTTGGGACCATGTGGCGCCACTGGATGCATTTCAGGGAGAAAAGCAGTCTATCCCAAACCCCTTTAGATCATCCCAAAAATTTTTGAAAGACAAGCACTACAGAGATTCTTGTGAAATGGATAACGAAAGTAAGTTGGGGGTTACACCATTTTCAGATGAATTCGATCCGTTTCATGCATATCATTTTTCAAGTCTCAGTTTCCATGATTTCAAGTAATTTTGACCAGTCGTCTTCCAAGGTGAATTCTGGGCAAACCAGAGAACATTTTGAGAAACCGAATGAGGTTTATACTCAGCACAAGCCAAAGAAAAATAACCTCTCCCATATTTCTCATATTTATTACATACTGAGAGAATCGAGGACATCTTGAAACCTTATATTTCCGGATTCAAGATTTTCTTGTTGGAGACATATTTTTCAAATGTAGATCCCAGACAGATGGAGAAAATTTTCACAAAATCGAGAGAGGTTTTTACACAAGACAATATGATATACAAAAACCTCCCCCATATTATACACAAGTCTAACGGATAAGTAGATTCGAAGAAATATTTGAACCTTATTTTTCAGTTTTCATGATTTCCTGTTCGAGACATGTTTTTGCAACACGTGTTCTGGCTAGTTGGAGATGAATTTGGAGAAACCGAGAGAGTTTTTTCTTCATAATGATCTTATCTACAAAAAATGTTCTCATATTTTACACATCTATTACAGTTTGATAATTACAGGTGGCGTTGTGAAGCCTATTTTTCTTGTAAATGATTTCCAAATGAAACGTTTCTTTATTTTTAATCGATTTGGAAACGAAAGGACTCATTGTTTGTGTAAATGTTAAGAGATACATATGTATCAGGGTGGGAAGAAGTGAATGGGAACATATTCTGGTTGTTTTGAACTCCATTGTAATTTTTTGGAGCTGGATTGAATACATATGCAGAAGCTTTGAAGTCTCAATGAAAATATTCTAATGGTGGTGATATGTGTTTTGTCTCCACTCATTGTATGTATTTCTTGTGTTATTTTATTCCATATGCATTGTCTTTTGTTTAAATTGGATAGTTAAAAGCTCAGAATTGATCTTGTGATGCTATCGGCTTAAGAAATTTAAACTGTGTAATTTTCTTCCTAACTAATTCAGAATTCATTTCAGTAATGCTCTAATGCAATTACTTTTTTTCCCCTTCTTCTTACACTCTGCTTAAATACAAATTTACAACATAGATTCATTGCCTCGATTAGCCTTTATCCTCTGGAGAGTTCTACCAGCCAGTCATTGCTTTCATTCACTTTCAAAATTTCGACTCCATAGCCCTAAGTGTCCCTCCCCTTCTTGGCCAACAAATTTATAAAAATCCCCAAAACAAAACAAAATCTAGCCATTGATTGCCAAAGAACATCAAGTGACATGAGAGAGCCCTCTCCGAGCAGAGAATGATAGTACCCAACTCTAAAGTTGGTTGAAATAGTTACCTCTGTCATTTTTCTCATTATTTCATTTATGTATATAAATCATTGTATAGTCATTTCATTTATTTATTATTGTTTATTTCTTCACACATGTACTTATGTTGGTTATTGGTGAGAATTTATGGTTGCAGATTATGAGGTTACCGCATGCTCTCCTTCCCAAAGATCAAGCACATGTACCCATGTGGAGCTATATCTTGACCCCCTAAGTGTCAACTTCATGTACCATGAAGAGATGTAACTTGTGCCATGACAAGGTTGAAGACTTATGGCTCAACAGGGCAATTTGGCCCCCAAAACTTCTATTTCTCTCTCATCTTCTCCACGGAATGTTTGTTCCCATGCGTGGGAAAATTTTATAATGTAACATGTTATCATGGATCAAGTTTTGTAATAATTTAGTGGCCTAGGAATTTATCATTAGGGAATTCCTTTCATCGAGTGTTTTTTTCCTTAGGTAATTAATTTTTCTTTTCAACGATTTTAATTACTTAAGTTTTTCACTCAATAATCCTCCAAAGTGGTTAAAGATGTTCTAATGATTAATCCTAGTAGGTAACTAAAGTATATAATTGTTGTAAATGAACATGCTAGACATCTCCTAGAGTCTCTCAGAATTTCGTTAAGTTTTCATAGGTATTTTTAATAATTAAAATTTCTCGTTAATTGGAAATTTTTAATTATTTTTTATGTAAAATGTAAAAATTTGGTCCTTGGGGATTTTTTGTAGGGGTATGAGTAATAAAATAAAATTTATTATGACCCCCTACACCCTTGGACCAAGTTTTAGCTCATTTGGACAAGTTTTTCTAAGTCAATGTCCACGAGGAGTCTACGTCGGTAAAAAATTAGCAAATAATTGGCTAAGGTAAAAATGCCAAATTTTGTAAATGAGTCTAAATTCAAGAAAAAGGGGGAGTAAATATTTCCTAATGTAATTCCTAAGTTATAAGGTGGTAATCAACTTAGATAGGGCCCCACCAAGTCAAGCATTAACAAGTTCATGTGTTTCCC
>JASDQU010210939.1:7594-18699 GCA_032191745.1 Picea mariana | reverse complement strand
AACAAGCAGATCAACATCGTAGTGAAAGAAGTTTTGAAGTAGGGGATTGGGTGTTTTTAAGACTACAACCATACATACAAATGTCCCTCAAGCAAGCCAAGAAGGATAATAAATTATCACCAAAGTACTATGGCCCTTATAAGGTGTTGCAAAATATTGGCACTATGGCATACAAATTGGAGCTGTTGCAAAATATTGGCACTATGGCATACAAATTGGAGCTACCTGCATCTTCACGAGTACACCCAGTTTTCCATCTTTCATGCTTAAAGAAGGTTATAGGCGACAAGATCCCAATTCAAACTATATTGCTAGAACCTGATGAGGAAGGAAAAATCATATTGGAGCCTGAAGCCATCACTGACACAAGAATTCGCCAACTGAGGAATAGATCCATTTCAGAGTATCTCATTAAATGGAGGAAACTATCGGCTGAAGATTCCACTTGGGAANCTAGTCTCCTATATATACCAAGGAGACATTTCCATTTTGAATCATCTTGTACTTTAACATTTAAGTGGGGTAAAAGGAGGTTGCCCCCTCGAAGAGGCTTATTATCTGAAATTATCTCTTTTTCAAGGCGTTGAGTACTTTTCTGAGGTTTTTCTATGCTATATTGATATTTGGTTCTTAATAGAAACTATGTACGTGATCAAGGAATCATACAATATGGACAAATAACATTCGTATAGGAAAGAAAAGTATATCTGTATTAAAGAATGTGGAAGAAAGATACAACCAGATGCCTTGATGTTGTCAGGTTCCTTCCAACAGTTCCTTGCTTCCCACACACTTCTTGCTCCAAGGATTCTGAGACCACGGATATGATAGCTACTCACAATCTATCTTGACAAAGCAAAGCTCAAAGCCAACATACAAGCTCCAAAAACTCCAAGCTACAAAACTCAATAACAAGCCAATCTAACTTTCTCCATGAGAGCTCCTATCCTTTTATAAGCTGAAGAGGATAAGGTGAGGAGGTTAGGATAATCCCACTAAATCATGAAAGCGATTAAGATCCAAACCGTTCAGAGGCTACGTCACCATAGAAGCTTCTCCTTCTAGAAACATCGAGAAGACGCTCGTTTTTCCCACGTACAAGAATTTTCGCACCCTAACTATAGAGCAACCCGCAGAAACTTCGCAACCTAAATATAGAGCAAGGTGCGGAAATCAGGCATTTCTGCACCCTGTGTATAGTGCAACCTACGTAAATCTTCCTTAATAGGGTTTGTACAAAGGAAAATACAACTTATTCTCTCAGGGAAAGTTCTTCTCCCTTCTTTCTTCAGGAATTTAGGCCATTGACCCCTCTAAAGGCAACAGATAGGTTTACATCATTAACGGTCATAAGGGTGACAAAAATAATGTGTAACACTAAGTGGACCCGAATGTCCACTTTCTAACTTTGATTGTGCTCGATGATGCCTCTGTCCCATTCATGGCTTGTCAATTGATGCCAAATGTCCAATGGTGTGCCCAACATGTGCACCCAAGTGTGCCCAAATGCATCAAAGTGCACTTAAGTGCGTTCAATGGATGTTTACCTAGTGGATGTGCACCCAATGAGTGCATCTCATGATCATTGCGCTTTGTGGATACTTGTTCCCAAAGGCACTTTTGCTATATGTTGCAACTTGCAAGTTTGGAATGTCCAACTCCTTGGATCCACATGTATCCCAAGCACCCAAGTCCATAAAAGCTAGTTAAGTTCTCCATGCCACTTTGTCCATCATGTGTAGTACATGTCTACGGATGAGGTTGCTCGTTGCAACCCTCTTTTCCTTTCCTTGCCAACTTCCCTTCCAAGTTTCTCTTGGCTTGACCAACTAATGTGAGCTACCAAGGTCTACGATGTGCCCAGTATGCGCAATGGTGCCTGGCATGCCCATGTAGTGCCTTGCCAATGGGCCAAGACCCTCCAAAACTAACTCTTCTAACTATTAGCCTTATGTCAAATGTACCTGTGTCGATTAGTGACCATTGAGATGATCATGTGACAAAGGTGAATGTAGCGATTCAAGACTAGGGCCTTACATGTGGGATTAGTGACCCACCAGAGCATGGATAATGCATACAAGATGGCTCTCCAACAATGCTCACAACAAGAATGAGAGATGTATAATACTATTTGAATAAAATAAATAATGGAAATTTGAACCCATTTTGCCTTTCAATAGCCCATTTATAATGAGGTTTTTCTTTCCACTTGTCACACGTGCTCTTGTCCCCTCTTTTCCTTCCTAGGGAATCATTATGCTTTACTTTATTGACAATTCATGCATTTTTGTTGTTGTTTATTACATCTTTCGTAATTAAGTGTCTTAGGAAATAGATTTCAATGATGATTCATTCCATATGAGCTCCTATATATATCCCAATACAACAAAGTGTGACATACATTTTATTTACTAGGGATCCACAATTAGGGTATTACATCACATCCCCTTTAAAAGAAGCATTGGCCTTGATGCAACTTTATTCATGAATCAACTACAAGAACCACTCTTGCATGACATTCTTTATTTTCTAGGTGACCTCAATGGCTTTTTAATGCTTCTGTTGGGGCTTCATCAGGTGGATGGATCAATTTTAGAGCATTGGAGACTTATTGTTAAGGACGCACATAGGATCTTTATGGAACTATGCTTTTAATTCCACCTAAAGCAAAGACCAATCAAGAATATCATTAAGATCATGCACATATATCTCCAATGAAAAAACATTAAGAGCAACATGCACCATAACAATATGTGGTAATGCATCGAGTATATATGCAACCACCCAATCCTCTCTAAGACCTCAAACAAGACACAATATTTGAGTGAAAGTTTGGAGAAGTTCCCAAGCTCTAAGGAACTCCTCTCATGCTTAGACCTCAAGAAACATGTTTTCTAATTATGAATTCCCTTTGGAATTAGTGTTCAACTACATAACTTTTTTACAATCTTAAGTCACCTTCAAGTATTACCTAATCTTAACAACTTATTCTTCCATGTCTCAACATATCTAACTCAATTAGAAAATTGTTAATTGGGTCATTAAAGCTTAAGAAAGTGTTAAACTTTCCATAAGAAGCCTCAAACTAACTCGTACCAAATGACACATGAAGACATTATTGTAAGAAAAGTTGACAAGGTAGAGGTATTCCTATTGCTTGGATGGCTTGTCCATGGCATACATCCATAACATGTCTTTCACTTTCGATTCACAAACTTGATCCATTTTTCCATCATACTGTGGACAACATACAAAATTTCAACTATGTGTCCATAGCTTCAAACATAGTTCTCCAAAAAATTAAAGTAAACTTTGTATTTGTATTAGAGGCAATCTTCTCAAGATCTCCATGTAAGCAAACTCTATCATTCACAAAGATTTCAATGCTAAAGCCATATGAGTAGTATGTACATGAATAAAGTGAGCCATGTTGGTGAGTCTATCTGATTCTTAATTTTATTGGGCAAACTTGTAATAAAGTCAATAAAACATATCCCCATTTCCATTATGAAATAGGCAATGAATACAAAAACCCAACCAAAAGTTGATGCTTTGTCTTCACCTATTGGCATTCTAAACATTTGGCAACATACTTTGTTACTTCTTCATGTTTTTCCATAAGTATCGTGTGGGTATTGCTTTCTCAACCTTGTTATCATTGACTTGCATTAGGTACATCATTTCACTTCCTTCAAAATAAATAACCTTATCTCAACATTGTTGGACACATAAATTACGCCCTCAATACAAGGAAAACCTTCCACTAAAATTAAAAAATCTTCATACTACAATCATATATTGCTTTCATTACATAGTATACCTTCCTCAACCTTAAGGTTGTAGTCATCATGGATAATCTCTCTACATATTTATTGCCTCAAATGAGATTATGGAAATTGCACGTCTTCACTTGTTAAGTGCATCAACCACTTTGTTTTTGTTGCCTTTGATATGTTTGAATTCAAAGTTATACTCACTAAGAAATTAAAGGAACCTTCTTTGCCTTGCATTCGAGTGTCATTATGTGAACAAGTATTTACGGTTATCATGATCATTTCTTTTAGATCTCATATTCACAAGTATATGTGAACATTGTTCTTATCAAGAAAAACACAATCAAAGGCTCACCCCTTAGACATAAGAGATACTTATGTCAACCCTAACCTCACAAGAAACCCAACAAAATGCATATAGAAAAACTTTTCCATTCATTGAAAACTCCTTGTACTATAACTAGTTAAATATTTAAACATGTAGCCCTCTTGAGATTCTAGATAGAGAACTTGAAAAGGCCGAGTCTCGTGAGAGCCTTCTCCCTATCAAAATATCATCCCATCGATAACTTGAGTCCTATCGAAAGAGTACCTAAAGGTCCCGTTGGTGAACTTGACTTCTAGATATGCGGGGAAAAATGCTCACATGTGGCCTAATCCATACATTTTGTAACATCCTTGTTTTCAAACCCCAAACTAGCGATGTATATTATAAATGTGATGTATAGCCGAGAGCCAAAGCAATGTAATATGTAAATGATGCAAATTGAATATAATGAATAAAATTTATCGCCAGCGGGAGATGGACACAGATGAATATTTGGGGGCTAAGTATCCACAAGAGAGGCAAGGGGTCCAAAGGGGAGAGTTTACCCATGTTTATTGAATCCAAACCATTTCTTCTTAAATTATCCTTACCATGAACCTTCCATTATCTGTTGAGTGTTCTAGAGCTCAATCATTGAATTCATGTAAGAGGGTGGGTGTGAGAATTCATATCCCACGGTTACTGAGACCATGGGGGTTGAGTACAATCAACTTGGGGAAGAGTGTAAGTCAGGCAAGCAAGAGAAAGAGGGGAAATTTGTATGGGTAGGAGACCAAAATTACACATTCACGTTTTTGCATGGAGAGCTATTTTTACATGGAGTTTTGTAGACATCAAAGGAGTTTTGAGTGCTGAAGCTTGAAGGCAGCTATTGTGGGCACGTTTGGTAGCTGTTTGGAGATGTAATTTCACGGAGAAAGAGGTTGTGGGCTTGTGAGTAATGTTTGAATTTCATCAAGGGAAGCACATGTTTTGTTGCTGGGAGAATTTGTGTTGAGGTCAAAGCAGAGAGAGTTCATGTCCAACCTGTGTTGGAAGCCCTGGAGGGGAGTGGGAAGGCCCGAGGGACTATGAGCAGTGAAGGGGGATTCCATCCCTTGGGTTGTGCAGGCTGTGGGGAAGAGAACTAGTGGACTAAAATTAGCTATGGGAATTGACTATTGAGTGGGGGACATTAGCCATCCTTAGGGACCACCGTCTCCTATATATTCATAGCCCCAGCTTGGGGGTGACTTGTTATTGAGAACTGGAAAAACAAGTCTACAGTTGGGAGGAACGTATATCCTCTACAATGAGTTGCATATTTCTTAAGATAAGTGTTCTTATTGTTGCCTTTATTCATGGTTAAGTGTTGATATAGTTTTATGTGCATTTTACTCTGAGTTATTTGGTTAATGCTACTTGTTCTGAGCACAATGATGTATTCAAATCTCTATTTATGTGGTTGAATGTTGTTGTATGGGTTTCACTGTTTTTGTGCACATTTAAAGTAATTGCATTTACATTTTTATTCAGTATGGATAGTTGCATGAGTTAAAATGTCATGTTGTGTGTTATTTCTGCATTTAGAATTGGTACCATCAATTTTTATTGGGTCGTTTTAGCAGTAGCGTGACCCAACTTGGGGTTGGGTACGTTACATAGTGGTATCAAAGCTCAAGTTCAACACTGGACCCTTATGGGACAATAACTAGTGCGAATTTGGGCAAATTTGTTATTACAGAGTTCGATTTGTGACGAATTTGGGGAAAACGGTGAAAAATTGGAGTGAAATCCCCAAATTCATGAGAAAATTCAAGATAATTTATCCTCATAGCCATTGAAGAAAGGTTTAATGGTGTCAATCTGCAGAGTTACAGAGCTAAATTCAACCTGGAAGGTCGAAATTCGTGTTTTAATGGTCGTTGTATAATTGGGAAAAGTCCAATGGATCGACGATCGAGATCGCTTTTGATCTCGATATCAACAACCCAGATTCATTTTAATATTTTCAAAACTTATAAGGTTTTTAGAGTTAGCAAGGTTGAGCAGATCAATAGCCGAAATTCATTTCGGCAGTTGGGAAAATGAGACAGATCAACGTTATCGATTCATTTTTGGTCGTTTGGAAGTTGGAGAAGATCAACGGTCAAGATCATTCAAAATGGAAGATCAATGGTCCAAATTCATTGGGGATTTAGTTGAAAATTTCTAAGTGTTAGAGTTGGCAAAGAGAATTCATCGATGGCTGATGGTTGGGTCTGTTGAATTGGTGAAGTGTTTCAGTTTCCAATGGAAATTGTCGACGACCAATGGTCAGGTCGACAAATTTGGCGAAGTGTTTTGTTCACCAACAAAAATCATCGACGACTGATGGTCAGGTCGACTGTTTTAGAAAAGTATTTTGATCGAGAAAGAGAAAGTGTCGATCATTGACAACCGATGGTCAAGGGTCGACAAAATTGGCGAGGTGTTTAGTTCACTCGAGAGAAGTTACCAATTGTCAATGAAGGAAGGAGGGTGATGACATGTTATGCCACGTCAACATCCATGTGTCATACCATGTCAACCAAGTTGACACCTCAAGATGACATCTCATGCCACATCGACAGTTGTCACGTCAGTTAGGGAATGGTCGATGGTCAATGGTCCGGTTAGCCGAATTGGAGAAGTGTCTTTGTATGCCAATAGGAATGGTCAATGATTGATGATCAGGTCAGCCAAATTGATAAAGCGTTTCATTCGCTAACGAAAATCGTCGATGGTCGATGGCTGGTAGTTGGGTCAGCCAGTTTAGTGATGTATTACAATCAGTTTCCAAAGGAAAGGATTGATGGTCGATGGTTGGGTTGGAATTTTTCGTAAAGTGTTGTGTGCATCCAAAGGAAAACACCAATCGTCGATGGAGCTTGGATCAATGGTCCAGATTGTTTTAAGTTGTTGATCGACGATGGAAATTGATATATGGGGTTTGGAAAGGATTAATGGATTAACTAATCAGATTTCACCTAATTTGAGATCAATGACTCAGATTTAAAACACTGTTATAATAGTAAAACATAACACAAACAGAGCTCGTATTAGAGAGTTACAGTTGAAACAATTAAGGTAAAATTCCAGCACCAATTTACTTCCAAAGGGCATAAGTCCTTGCTTAGAAGTCTATTTGGGGCAGAAGAGCAGTCTATGGAAAGCTTATGAACCATAGAAAACAACCATGGGGCCAGATTTGGGATCTGGGTATGTAAAATGTGCAGGGAGAGAAAGAAGATACCTGTAACATACAAGGATAAATTGGGAAAAGCAGTCTAAACTTATTCAGACCATAAATTTCAACTCGGAGGTCAGATTCGAGTAAACGAATAGTCGATTGAAAGGTATTAAGGAGGAGAAGACATATATCAACCCATAATTTTGAATTGGGTGCTAAATTTTTTTCTCAAAAAGTAATCAAGTAATTATGTAGCAGTAAGAAAGTGGAAATTACAGCATGTGAATGTTGTAACTTTCTGCTCATAAATTAGAATGAGGCATGATTACAACCAGTGAAGAGTTATTTTAGAGAAGAATGTGTTTAAGGAATAATATTCTGACTTGGTGAATTGTGTTCTTCATAAATTGATGTGAAGAATAACCTGTAATCTAATTAATAAATATTTTGCAATATGTTTAATTCTAACAACAATTATTGCATGCACATTCTTGCAAAATTAGAGATACATGAAAGTAGACTTTAGTTCCTATATGAGAACTAGATATATGGAGGATGCTCAAGGGTCTTACAACCATGAAGAAGAGATCATAGGTCTGCATGTCAGCATGGGAAATGTTGAGACAAAGTCTAATGGAAGAAGGGACGGGCAAGAGCCTATAACTATGATAAGTTTGCAAAGAGAAGTGTAGAGTTATATGGCCGATAATGAAAAGATCATGAAATCTTAGGAGGAGATACTACAAAGCCTAAATATGTTGGAGAAGCAAGTCAACAAAGATTCAGGCACAAAGCAGGAAGCTAGTGTAAGGCAAGTGGAAGTATCTAGATCTCATGATAGGAGGGATGATCATGGAGGATCTAGACAATCAAGGAGTACTAGTAGGCATCAACATCACCAATCCCCACGACACTTGACCAGAAGAACATATGCATGTTCAAGGCCGGAAAGAAACTCAAGTGTGTCTCATGTTAGACATCAGAGGAGGTGACATGGGTCAAATAGCTTGCAAGGGAAATTGAGCAAGATCAAGCCACCATAATTTGACGAAGATAACAATAAAGGAGAATATACAGAAGCATGGTTGTTGAGAATGAGTAAATATTTTTAGTTGCATGATTACTCATCAAATGTAGAAGCCAGAATTGTAGCCTACCACCTTCAAGGAAAGACATCTATGTGGTGGGATTGGCTGAAGTAAGTTAAGCACCTTGATGAGAAGAGAATTTCTTGGAAGTAGTTCAAGAAATATTTCCAGCAACAATACTTGTCAGAGCAATATTATGACAAGAAGATGCAAGATTTCTTCGAACTCAAACTTGGAAACATGACCATGGATGAATATGAAAGGAAATTATTGGAACTCCTCAGGTATGTGAGTTTCATCAGAGATGAGAAGGTCAAAATTCAGAGGTTCCTGAGTGGACTGCCATCCTTTTACAATGATAAAATTTAGTTTGATGAGCCCATGAATTTAGAAGAAGCCATAAGAAAGGATAAGTATTTGTATGAGCAAAGCAAAGGAAGGCCAACTTTCTAAAAGGCCTGGGATGACAAGATGAAAGGAAAGATTGAACAAAGGAAGAAAGGATTCAAGCCACCTTTCATAAGGAATGGTTCTCAAGCACATCAACAAGAGAAACCATCTCAAGGTGATCATAAAATGATAGATTCCTTGGGAAAGAGGCCACGACAACAACCCATAAAGTGTTGGGGATGTGAAGGAGATTGCATGTATAAGATTGTCCTCACCGAGGAGATAAAATGAAGACTATGCATAACATCAAGTAAGAGGAGACAATAGAGGACGTGGGAAAAGCATGTTAAGGATCTATGCAGCCTTCGACAATAAACAAGCAGACTATCAATCCCACGCGATTGAAGTGGAAGGTAAGATTGATAATCAACCCATAACTATTTTGATTGATTTTGGAGTTAGTCATAGCTATATAGATCCAAATCTAGTTGAAAGATTTAAATTGAAGAAATGTAAGCATGAAAAGTCTTAGTTAGTTCAAATAGCTACTGGAACCAATAGAAGAATTAATGAGTTTGCTAATGATTTCCCAGTAAACATGAATGGAATCAACACTAAGGCAGATTCGAGCATCACATCACTTGGGTCTTATGACTACTTGATTGGTATGGATTGGCTAGAAAAACATCATGATGTCTTAGATTGTTGTAACAAGGCATTCACATGTCTTGATGAGGAAGGGAATTCAAGGACAATGCAAGGTATTCCAAGGCCTATATCTATTTGAGAAATTTCAGCATTGCAGTTGAAAAGAAGTTTTAGAAAATGGTGTAATATATATGCAACCCATATGGAAGAGCGAATGAAGGACTAGGAGCCAAGTCTTGAAGGTTATCTTGTCTTGAAAGAATGTGAAGATGTGTTTGGGGAGTTGTCAGGATTGTCACCAAAGAGGGATATAGATTTATCTATTGACTTAATGCCTGGAGCTACTCCAGTGTCAAAAACTCCCTACAGAATGAGCACACCAGAGCTAAAAGAGTTACAAATGCCACTAGAAGAGTTGTTGAAGAAAGGGTGCATATGCACAAGTGTTTCCCCTTGTGGTGCCCCAATTCTTTTTGTCAAGAAAAAATATGAAACGTTGAGGTTATGTATTGACTTCAGACAACTAAACAAGGTTACAATCAAGAACAAATATCCTTTTCCAAGGATTGATGATCTTTTTTATCAGCTGAAAGGAGAAAATATATTTTCCAATATTGACTTGAGGTTCAACTACCATCTAGTGAGAATTAGAGAAGAGGATACAAAAAAAATAACTTTTAGGACAAGGTATGGACAATATGAATTTGTGGTGGTGCCTTTTGGGTTGACAAGTGCACCGACTACATTTATGTGTCTGATGAATGGGTTGTTCAGAGACTTAATAGACAAGTTTGTCATTATATTCTTGGATGATATTCTCATCTATTCCAAGACGGAGGAGGAGCATGAGAAACATTTGAGGATGGTGCTACAAGTGTTGAGAGAGCACCAATTGTATGCCAAGTTAAGTAAATGCATTTTTTATTATTATCAAAAGTAGAGCCACTATTTGGGTTACATTGTTTTAGAAGATGGCATAGAAATGAATCCAAAAAAATTGGCCAACACCAACTAACATTTTAGAGGTTGGATCACTTATGGGTCTAGCTGGTTTTACAAGAGATTCATTGCGGGATTGTCCAAGATTGCACACCCAATAACATCTTTGTAGAAGAGGAGTAAAATTTGAATGGAGTGCCAAGTGTGAAGACAAATTACAGTGCTTAAAGGATTTACTATCCAGTGCNATATTGCGGGATTGTCCAAGATTGCACACCCAATAACATCTTTGTAGAAGAGGAGTAAAATTTGAATGGAGTGCCAAGTGTGAAGACAAATTACAGTGCTTAAAGGATTTACTATCCAGTGCACCTATTTTGAAAGTTGCAAATCCGGATGAGGATTTTGTTGTGTGCATAGATGCATGCAAGAAAGGGCTCAGTGGAGTCCTTACACAAAATGGACATATAATTTGTTATGAGTCTAGAAAATTGAAGGAGCATGAAATAAATTACGCCACACGTGACTTGGAGTTGGTAGCCATAGTACATGCCTTAAGGACGTGAAGGCATTGTCTCATGGGAAGAAAATTTGAATTAAGGATAGACGATAGTGGTCTGAAATATTTATTTGAACAACCAACACTAAATGCTAGACAAACTAGATGGTTGGAATTTCTTAGTGAATATGACTTTGACATCAAGCAAGGGAAAAGAGAACAAGGTGGCTAATGCACTCAACAGAAGGGT